>OAMR01000001.1:7651297-7666917 GCA_900205405.1 Echinochloa crus-galli | reverse complement strand
TCCATGCACGAGGAGAGAGATTTGATGTGATAGGGAGTTGCGGACGGGAGGAGGGAGGACGGAAATTGAGGGGGCGGACGGGGTAACGAGATCCTCTACCATCACGTAGGGTGATGGCTCTCGGCAGTCGACGCGTTCCACAGGCCACTGCGAACCCGGCACATTTCTACTGGGCTTCAGCCCAACACACGATGGCCCAGACTGCAGAACGAAAACATCGAGTTAGGAAATTTCGTAATCATTACGTCACTGTAGCATTTCGTTTGTATTTATAAAAAATTGTCTAAAAATTGATTAATTAGGCTCAAAATGTTCGTCTCGCAGAACACAATAAAACTGTGCAATTAGTTTTTGATTTCATCTACATTTAGTACTTCATGTATGTTATGATATTTTGATTTTATGGAGAATCTTTTTTTATAGTAAATTTGGGAGTAACTTTTCGCATGCCCAAAGCCTTATAGATCTCGATTGTACGAGCGTTGCCATTACTGCGAACGGCTGAATGTACGGGTCCTGCAGCGACTTGGCGAGAAGACGCTCACCTCCGTCGTCGTCCTCCTCGGCGGCGTAGCACTCCGGACCGATGCCGCGATGGCAGGAGCTCGCCGTGGCTGCCTGTACTCCTTCTCCATCTTGCCTGCCATCATCTCGTGGGTAGCCCGATGAGAGATTGAGAAGGAGCAGTGTAGTCGTGGTCGCGTCGTGTGGTGCCTCGCTGAAATCGGGAGCTCCTTCCACCCCGGTCAATGCATCACGGGAGGCCGCTTGTCCGCTTGGCGCCGGAGCTGTCGGTCCGGCGCTGTGGCAGTAGCCACAGCCATCTCCTGTCCTAGAGCTCCTCCTCTTGCGTCACGGAGGCATTGCCGCGCGGGTAATAAAGGCCATTGGCCATCTCTGTGCTTCGTTATGGTTCGATTGCATCGAATCAAGAGATTAACCCAACGTATAAACCGCTGAACTACATATTTGTTATTTCTAGGTATCATTATTCTCTGCAAGATGCCTGGAACAGCACAAGACCCACCACACCTTTTTTTAACTGACTGATGTGAAAAATATTGTGCAGTTAACGCGATCTTCAGGTACCAGTATTGTGCCATTTAAGTGATACAGTGCTTGAGAGGATGTCATGTCAAGAGAGGTGCGATAGACCCCCATCCTGCCAAAAACAAACATCAAATGATGCTATCTTCTAGGACTATCGAAGCAGAAAGTTGGCACACCTCAAGTAGTTTTCCAATCTGCCTATCTATCTGTAGACAGTATGTTGGCGTGACGTGAAGTCGGACTCTTAAAGCTTTAAACAATAAATAATTTCCACACTGTACTAGTACAGATTGGAATTATGTCAGTGAGAATTATCTTAGGCAGGCAATGGATCTTAAATATATAATCAACAACCAATTACCCTCTAATCATTTACACATATGTTGTTCCTCAACTCACTACTATTCGAATGCTGATTTTTTTTCATATATGTACACTTTTTCCAAGCATAAGCTACGTTGCCACCGCACCGCATAGTCCACTCAGCATCTCCCGCACCGGAACGAGATCCTCAACCATCACGTAGGGTGATGGCTCTCGGCAGTCGACGCGTTCCACAGGCCACTGCGAACCCGGCACATTTCTACTGGGCTTCAGCCCAACACACGATGGCCCAGACTGCAGAACGAAAACATCGAGTTAGGAATATTTCGTAATCATTACGTCACTGTAGCATTTCGTTTGTATTTATAAAAAATTGTCTAAAAATTGATTAATTAGGCTCAAAATGTTCGTCTCGCAGAACACAATAAAACTGTGCAATTAGTTTTTGATTTCATCTACATTTAGTACTTCATGTATGTTATGATATTTTGATTTTATGGAGAATCTTTTTTTATAGTAAATTTGGGAGTAACTTTTCGCATGCCCAAAGCCTTATAGATCTCGATTGTACGAGCGTTGCCATTACTGCGAACGGCTGAATGTACGGGTCCTGCAGCGACTTGGCGAGAAGACGCTCACCTCCGTCGTCGTCCTCCTCGGCGGCGTAGCACTCCGGACCGATGCCGCGATGGCAGGAGCTCGCCGTGGCTGCCTGTACTCCTTCTCCATCTTGCCTGCCATCATCTCGTGGGTAGCCCGATGAGAGATTGAGAAGGAGCAGTGTAGTCGTGGTCGCGTCGTGTGGTGCCTCGCTGAAATCGGGAGCTCCTTCCACCCCGGTCAATGCATCACGGGAGGCCGCTTGTCCGCTTGGCGCCGGAGCTGTCGGTCCGGCGCTGTGGCAGTAGCCACAGCCATCTCCTGTCCTAGAGCTCCTCCTCTTGCGTCACGGAGGCATTGCCGCGCGGGTAATAAAGGCCATTGGCCATCTCTGTGCTTCGTTATGGTTCGGATCCGCGACGAAGCGGGTGAGGATCCGAATAAACCCAAATTGGACGGTCCATATCGAGATTTGGGTGGATCCAACGGTTTGGTCCATACCGAGATTTTTTTTAGACTAGCAAATTTATTTACCCGTGCTGCCACGGATTCGTCTGCATTTCAAAATTGACATTTGCTCCATGTCAATTCACTCACATGCATGCATATCACTTTGTTTTCTTCTTATGCTTATAGGTACAAGCTATATATATACTATGTTTGTGTCGATCTATGATGAATAGAATGCTATGACATTTTTTTGGAGTTTGAAAACATGTGCTCGACTCGTTAAATAATCCGCCAGAGTCGAGTCGAGCATAATTACAACCAGGCCGAGGTAACTCATGGATTTCTAGCTTTTGGTCCAGCCCTAATCAGAAGGGTTGGAGTTTCTACACCGGTAGGCATATGTCATTTCATATTTTTGAAGTTCCTAATTTTCAAATATGTAAAAAAACTAAACTACACTAAACATCGATATTAAAAACAAACCTTTAACCAACGGACAATATGCATATTTTTTGTGGGCTAAAGAGTAGACGACTAATACCAGCAATCGGACACAGAGTTCGCTCTACCGTGCCTTCTAGCTATTGTGCTCATCTTTATCTGCGGGCTTGCTCTTAACATTGTTCATCCTCATCACTATATGGACACATCACACGTATGTGAAGCAATGCATTTTTTAATCAAGTCTGTGTTTAGTTTCCCACATTTCTCAAAAATTCTCTCTCCAAACTTCACTATTCACCTATCACATCAAATCTCTCTCCTCGTGCATGGAGTATTAAATATAGATAAATAAAAAACTAATTACATAGTTTTGATATACACGTTGAGACGAATCTTTTGAGCCTAGTTAGATCATGGTAGGACAATGTTTACCACAAACAAATGAAGAAATATGCTACAGTACACTATAATATCCGATGTGACATTTTTTAACAAACTTTCTCTTCCTCTTTTTGGTACTAAACACAACCAAAAAGAGGCGCATCCCAATCGAGACAAGCAGGATGCAAGGGCAGTGCCCAACAGATCAAGATATAAGCAAGCGATTCCATATCACTATATCACTGCCGTGTGCTACATGGGGAGTTGGCAGCCTGTTCGGGAGCTTGGCCATATAGCCTGAAGTTGGGTTCACGTACTCGCAAATTCTAGCTGAGGCGGGGGGGCCGCTATTGCTGCGCATCCTAGCTCTCTCTTCATCAAGGCCAGCGCTTCCGGTCCCACCAGTCCACCGCTACGCTCCATCACGGCGGCATCATCAGCCTCCTCTGCGCCATGCCCAGCCGCGTACCGTTCCAATCTCGACGCGGAAATCCAACGGTGTTGTGGTCGATGCACCTCCTCGCAGTGGTGTCTCGGGTCAAGAAGACAAGCGAACGGACGTGCGACGGGGTAAAGGTGTGAAGATAAAAGACAAAGTTTGGTAAAAATGTAATATCGAATACTGTAGCACATTGTATCATTTCTTGTTTGTTTGTGGATAAATATTATTCTACCATGACCTAACTAGGCTCAAAAGATTCGTCTCGTCGTGTACATCAAAACTATGTAATTAGTTTTTTTATTTATCTATATTTAATACTCCATGCACGAGGAGAGAGATTTGATGTGATAGGTAAATAGTGAAGTTTGGAGAGAAAATTTTTGAAAAAGTTTGAAAAGTGAATACAGCCAAAATACGAAGTCGATCCTTCACGTGTACACTTGGACTAATATATACTCGGCTACAGGGATAAAGCTATCTTACGTGCGGTGACGAACCAAAATCGGCGGAAAAAAAATGAAGATTCTTCTTCACTTTATAATTAAGGATAGAATTTGGTAGGTCTTTATAAAATTATGACGTACAAAAAATAAACCTTACTTTATAATTAGATAGAGATAAAAAAAGAGTTGTATTGCATTAAAGTAAAGTGCATCATCAAGTTACAAGCACTCTTAATATACTCACTCACTAAGCAGCTTCAAATTTCAATTCTAAACCTGTGTAAAAAAGTAAATAGAACGCCGCACAAGAATACACTCAGTAAATAGGTTGAGAACACTCGCCCAATGACCAACGACCAACATTTCTGTAGGCTGAAACGAGCGCACAATCTTCTTCTTCCTTCTTACGCCTTTTTTCATCTTTCTGCCACCGATGAGAAAGAGAGACATACTGACCCAAATGTATCCGATTCAAGACTGATCGACATTAGATTTGGGTGGGTCCAACGGTTAGCGGGTTAGTGGGCAACGTGGTCCTATCCACTGCCCGCGATTTGAGGCCAGGGTTCAAGTTTAGAGATTCGAAGGGAGTGTATGGCAACAAAAAATAGCTGTAAAATTTTCAGCCGTAATATCATCATTGGTTTGTGTTAGGTTTAGTCTCACATAAAAAATTGATGGTAGGGGAGCACAGCATATAAAGCGGGGGCAGCTCTCATCTAACGGATTAGTCTTTTGAGTTGAGTTAGGCATGGGCCTTGGTTAGTTGTGGCTCCGGTGAACCTGGGCTCGATGGGGGCACCGGTTCGTGGGTATAGCGGGCCGGACCGGATTTCGCTACGCCGCTCTAGCAAGTGGTATCAGAGCCGAAGGTTCAAAAACCTCAGGGGTCACAGCATATAAGGCGGAAATTGTGTGACGGAGAAGTTTGTTAGGTTTAGTCCCACATCGGAAATTGATGGTGGGGGAGCACATCATATAAGACGGGGCAGCCCTCACCTAACGGACTAGTTTTTTAGGTTGAGTTAGGCTCCACAGAATGCGCCTCCGATATCCCGCGCTACCACAGCAGCAGCTCCAACCGCTTGGATTTTGGATGGATATAGCCGCATCCACATTTATCTTCGTCCACCCTTCCGAAAGAGGAATCCAGCGGGGCACGATGGAGGGGTGCCCTCGATTCTTCTCTTTTGGCACATCTGCAGATGACCCCAAGTCCTCAATAAACCGATCAATGAAACAATGAGTGGATAAAGGACTCTGATAAAATTGCTCATGAATCGCCTTCCGTCGTACATGCCAAATAGCCCACAAGACCACCACCACCCGTGTTATATCCTGATGAGGTAACGCCTCCATCACCGTCATCAGCCAGTCCCGGGCATCATCTCCTAGAGTTTGACTGAGGAACTCTACCACCTCGTGCTTCTCCAAAGCCCACACACATCTCACCATGTTGCAGTTCAGCAGAGAATGGCGCCAAGAATTCGGCATTCCACACAGCCTGCAAGCACTATGAACTGCCATATTTCTGTGTTGCAAAACATCCGCTGTTGGAATCGAATGCTTTGATAATCTTCAGAGAAAAACTCGGATTTTCGAAGGTACTTGTACCTTCCATAGCCGTACCCATTCTTTTTCCTCTTGCCTTCTATCCGACCTGCCTGCATGTGCCTCCAAATATGCCGTTCTATTCACTCAATTATGCATCAGCATACTGTACGCCAAACGAACAGAGAACCCACCTGATCGTTCGTAATGCCATGCCGAGAAGTCATCTTGCTGCCGCCAACTTAGGGGAATGTTGAGGATAATCTCCTTGTCCATCTGCGTGAAACAGTCATCCAACAAGAATTTTTTTTTGGAAAAGATAAGCTTTCTTGATCTTAGACAATTACATCGAGATGATACAATTATATAAGATCCAACCCGGCCTTTGCATAACTAAGATGCACACAGCCCATGAAGAAAAAAGAAGAAAAAAAATGAAAGCATCATGACCTAGCAAACTACCGCAAGATATAGCGGGCCTGAGCTTTAGTTGGTTGTGGCTTCAGTGGACATGGGCTCGATGAGGCGCCGGCTTGTGGGTATAACGGACCGGGCCTGATTCCGCTGCACCACTTTAATAATTTGAAGGACCACTCCTCTTATAACATGAGTAAATCTCTTATAATCACAGACGCCATCGTGGCCAACCCCGGCCCTCCGGGTGACCCCAAAGTGAGAATGCCTACCTATCCTTTCTCAGTTCCAAGGATCCATAGGGAAGATCCCTCGCAAAACATGTTACTGTCCTCGCGGACAGCTACAGTACTGTCCGTTGGCATCGCGTTCCCGGTGATCCAAGCTCCGTTTGTCAAATTTTACGGCCAGCACATGTCTCAAGCACCTGCACACGCTCCTGCAAGATGGAACAGCCATAGGAGTCAGAGTTCTTTAAAATTTGAGGCCATCATGCTCTCTGTCCCCGCAGCATCCACAACACAGCTTTCAGTTGGCATTGTGTTCCCCGTTGATCCGCTGAACAAATTGATGATCCCTTTGACCAGAACATGCGTCCCGTAGTTGCACACCATCCTGAACATCGATTCGTCCATAGAAGTTGTGAAGTCCGAGGAATCAAGTTCATGTGCTTTTTGTTCATGCTGTCCTGGCAGCATTGCTACCTGTTGGCGTTCGTGTTTCCCATCAAACCACCGAGCGGGTTGACGAGCCCCTCAATCAGAACATGTATCTTGTAACTGCACTTGAACCCTTGGAGTTTCTTATGCTTAGGCACATCATAGCGCAACATTTTGCTGCACCAAGTACTCTCTGCCCTGCTGATCTCCATGTATTGCACAAACTCTGAAATTCTGTTGGTGGCCCTTGTTGGTAACTAGTGATTGTCGCGCGCCCTGCGCGCGGCTGTTTGATAATTGCACATTAAATGTTGAATATAGAGAAATACATACAACAGATGTAGTAATATTAATCTCTAACCCTGCACCAACTGTTCCAGTAATTATCAGCTCAAAAAGTGAGATACAATTAAAGTTACTGAATCTAGCACTACTTGTGGGCATGTGATTCTGCATCAGGTGCCATCTTCCGTGGTGTTTTCTTCTTTTCCTTATACTTGGCGTAGGAGCACCAGACACCTCCAAATGTGTTGATCAGCAGTCCAGTAACATGAAGAGCATGTACTTCCACACCTCCCAACAGAACAAAACCCAAGGTCTGAACGTCCAAGAGGAAAGGAAATAAGGTGTATGATGTCTTTGTATTTAAAATTTGAGCTAAAATGCATCAAAGGTTCTAGCAACAAATTAAACTGCCAAGAAAGAAGGGTGTAAATTTACAGTAAACCGACGCCCTTGAGAACTCCTACTATTGTTGTTGTCAAGGCAGAATTCACGGTCATGCACCAAAACATGGTGAAATTGAGAACAATTCCCATCACCAGCCAAATGATGAATAACACTGAATGGCAGAGAGGTTGTCTGTAGTTCACCAGATAATGCAAGTTAGACAGAGGCATACATCAAATAATTTGGCACAGAAACTTAACAGTACAATTATGCTAATGAACAACAACGATGTGTGAGACAATTTGCTCTAGAAAATAGAAACCCTAGAGAACTATCAATTAATCGAATTTTGATCATCCTAAGAATACTGGCCTTTGCTCATAGTATTGCAAGAGAATGGGGGGAATTCTCCTGTTGCTATAATGAGAAAAAACAGAAATGGAAGTGACCATATATTGTTGTAAAACATCAAATCCACTGAGGAAATACCATCCTCAGCCCCCGATTTCTCCATCAGAACCAAATACATTGTGTGCATAGTGCACATACATTCAGATGTCAGCTAGAAAGATACATTACCTTGCCTCAAACAAATAAAAGAAAGAAAGATCTAGAATAAATTATCTGAGAACAAACCAGAGTTGAAATAACATAACCTGGAAGAAAACTGATGTTAGAGCCCTGCAGTATCCATATAGGTCAAAGGAAAAATCTCCAAGTGCTGCAATAAGGACACCTGCAGCGGTGCAGATTCTAAACTCATGACTGACAACAATTGAGTGGGAAGCTCTTTCTATTTTGAAAACATCAAATAGAGGAAGTGATGGGTCTACAGCTGGAGTAACCATTGAACTGTATGTAAAAGGAAGCGCGAAGAAGTCTCCACAAATGCATTCTTACATGTGTTGGTGGCTTTCAGAAATTCTTGTTTTGTAAAGACTGATTTTTAATTACAATGAGAAAGTCCTGTACCACCATCTTGTTGGGAGGAGACAAAACACAACCATGTCCTCCAATAAACAACACCTGTAAAATTGAAGTACCAATTACTATGCAAACAGTTCTAAAAAAATCATGGAAACTGCATGGATATGATCATATACTTATGCCATTTGTGAGCCCTATCGACACCTGCTACTCTCAAGTATTATGCGGATCAGCAACCTCTAAGAGCGCCACCAATGCCAGACCCTTACCAGTTGGATCCCGATGCCGCAGCGAAATCGATCAGCCTCCAGTAGAATATAAACGGGAGCAGGAGGTGGACAATAGACATACCAGGTCTGTGAGTGGGCAGCAGCTTTCTTAACCACTTATCACCGTAGGACTGCAATTTTTTAGAGAAAACGTTAGAAAAGGTAAACAACTCATCAAGAAGAGCTGTCATATAGCAGTAAGCAAGATGGATATAGAAAATTGGAACACATACACACATGTCTGATCGGTAAACTGAAACCTAAACGCAGGATCCATATGCAGGCATGCTTTGATGATAATCTAGGTGCAATATCAACCAGTATTGCTTAATCAGATCATTACTATTTTAGTAGCATGATAAGAAAAAAGAAACATGAACTATCTTTGGAGCACAACAATGCTTCTACAATACTAAAGTTAGTGAATATAAAAGGGGGAAGGAGGTGGAAAACAGAAATACCAGGTTTGTATAATAGATGCATTCACAATGGACAGCCACTTCGAAAACCACCTGATTAATATAGAGCTACAAAGTCAATAACTTTTTAAAAAGAAAATGTTAGAAAAGGCAAGCTGCTCATGAAGAAGAGGTGCCATACAACCGCAAGCAGGATGGATGAAGGAAACTCAAAACACATACATCAAACTATAACACAAATGTGGAGAGTTATTCGAGTATTGAAAAGAAGCACCACTTTTTTGGAAGCAAAGACATCCTAAACCAACAAGAGTAAAAAAGGAGAAGCATGGTCACACAGCCATGCAAGTTTAATAGAAATGATCCTAACTATATAGCAGAGTAAGCACACAATGCAAAGATCAGATAACCTAAACCAACATAAGTGATAAGGTAGACACATGAGCATGCTAATAATCTGTGCAACTCTAATAGAAATTATCCTAATGGTGAATAAACCAGACAACACGTCAGCACCAGAGTGAAAGGAAATAACGATAAAAATCAAAATTACAAGCTCGTTGCTCTCTGAAGAACAGGAATCCAAAGATTATGTTCCCTCAAAGGGAAAGAAAACTAAATATCAGAGGTGGATCAAACTTATGCTTGGTTAAAGGGAAGAGAAAACTAAAATGTCAGGTGAATGATGGCTTGCGTGGTGAGGAAGATGAGAGGAGTGGAGAGGGACTGCTCATTACGTGAACCATTATCATCCTCAGGTAATGAGCAAGGTAATTTGTGACATAGAGGATTTCACAAAGCAATATTTAAGATAAAATTGCAGGCATCATAAGAATCAGCCTTCCTCACTGTGTATATTCATTTGTTAAATAAACTATTGCAGAACTGGGAAGGTGTCACCTAATTTATCATTAATAATTAAATTATTATAAGTCATTGTACGATCTCAAAGAAGGTTCAATCAATTAAACAAATGGAAATTTAGAAGGTAATAGTTTCATACCTCAGCTTGACTAAGAGACATTTGACTCTGAATCTTGTAAAGAGTACATGATTTTATCAGTGTGTATGCATTCTCCAAGAAACCTGCAAATGTACAAAGCTAAGTGATTCGCTGCTTCTGTAGGTTCGTGCTGCCCTCGCCGGCCTTGTAGCGAAGGTGAGAGAGCAGAGACAATGGGAGAGTATGCTGTGAAGGGGATGGTGCCTGCAATGATGCTGAGGTGCAGATGCAGAGCTCCCCGGTGAGGCGCTCATTCCATTGAGCTGCACTGCATCAATGCTGAGATCATGCAGAAGAATGAACCAAATCGAATAGATAAACATGCTAACACATCAGGGTAGAAAAGGCGATAGGAAGAAGAAAGAGAAGAGTTGACGAGCACTTGCCTCTCGTGCTCCGTTGGCTTCTTCGCATCCTCCATCTGCCGTCTGTTCGCGGTGGACTGCGAGTTGCATTGGCATCCGTCGTCCAGCCATGTGCTGCCGCTGCCGGCCGCACGCCACAACCAACGTCGCATACGCCGTCGCCGAAGCCGCCGTCGCCGCTGCGCACCACGAATCGCCGCCCAGGCGCCCACGATGCTGCTGCCTCATGGCCGTCGCCGCCCACCGTGGCCGCGGTCGCCGCCGCTGTTGGCCGCACGGCCGCTGCCGCCATCAGTGTCGCCGACAGCCTCGCCTGGGCCCGCGCCGCGGAGCTCGTCGAGACACCGGTGAGGGAGGGGAGGAGGAGGGGAAGGTACCGCCCCCGCGGCCGCTCGCCGCCGCCCGGCGCGCCGCTGGTCACCGTCTTTGCGTCCGCCCGTCCCAGCCGTCGCGATGCCGCCGATGGGAGAGAGGGAAGGGATGGGGGCGGCGCCGGGGGAAGGTGAGGGAGCGGCGCGGAGGCGGAGGAGCGCGAGGGTGGGGAGGGAGAGGCGCCGGCGGGCCAGGGAGGCGGGGAGGGGCGGCAGCGGCCAGGGGAGGCGGAGAAGAGGGGTGGCGGCGTGCGGCGGTAGAGGAAGGAAGAGAGCCGGGAGAGATTCAAGGAAGAGAGAGGGGAGAGGTAGAGAGACCTGGAGGACGAAGAACGATGCACCCTGTGGTCAGTGGTCACGGTGTACGCCTTTATATCATTAAAATGTTGCCACAATGAATCCCTCCCATCTTCATGGAATGAGCAGAACTCAAGAATATATGTCCAGTGCCCTCACCGACCTTTGTTTTCATTTTCAGTCCGTTCATCCTCGGTGAGTTTGAGCAACCCCTACCAGCCATCATGTTAGCCTTGTCATGTTCTATGGTCAGAGGTAATTTCCTTGTTAAGATCTTATCATAGGTTCTTCCCAAATCCATGCCTTACACCATTGCCCCAGTCAATCGACATATGGCAAACCAATCTTACGTCAAGCATAAGCCATCTTTAGTGACCTTGTTTTTTGAAGCTCGTGTTTTTCTAATTGTAAGTAAATGTTAAAATCGCATTACAAGGAATTTAATAAATTAAAAGATCAAATTTAAAACTATAACTTTTTAATACGAAATCAAACTTTCATGTGCCAACATCATCAATTTTGGCCACATTTGTTTTAGCATGCATGCAATGCTACATGTGGCATGGCCTATTTAGAAGAGCTCCACTCTAGGTTTTTCAGTCCCAAATAATCTAGCATTTGTACACCATCCGACAGGAAAGACACAATCACCCAATTTGCTAAATATATGAAACCAAAAATCGTACACCATTCTAAGGGCATAATAGACTATTTCCATCAAATCCAACAATTTTAGAGGAAGTCGCTCCGGTAACCAAACAGATTGAGCAGCTCTTCTTCTTCTTTTTTTGAGTTGGTGGAGTGGAGCTAAAAAATTATGGAGTTTGTGGACCCAAGGTGTTTTTCTTGGAGTCGAGATATCACAAATAGGCCTTTAATGGATCCACGCGTGTGGAGTCATCTCGCCGATTTGTGCATGTTGGGAGCAGTTCCGACCCTCGCCGATTTGTGCATGTTGGGAGCAGTTCCGGTATGTAGGATGGTTTTCATAATATTAATTGAGCTGCCACATAAAACTGTTTGCTTATGTGACACTGTATTAAATATGAGAGAGAAGGAAACAAACATAGACACTATCAAATTTTGCATTGAGAGATGATGATGTCTTCATAATAGATCAAGATAAAATATAATTGTAAAGAAGAGAGATGATATATTTATTGATGTCCCACTTCAAAAAATCATTGGTTTTGAAGTATATTTTTTAACGTAGTGTCCTATTGACATCACATTGTAAACAATAACTATAAACATTATGGGTTAGGACTGAGAAGCTAATGTGTGCACACTCCGAATCAAGCATTTACTTTTATTACAGAATTGGAAGAAGTCTACTTCACCCCCAATCTATGAGGGGTGGAACACATCAACCCAAATCTATGAAAATTGATTTTTTACCCCCTGAACTTTCTAAAACCGGAAAAATCACCCCCTGAAGCAGTTTTGAAAAATCATAATAAATCACAGAAAAATCATAAAATAGAAAATCAAATTATGTTGGACTCCAAATAAGTAGATATACGTAATGAATATATAATATGGTATGCTTTAATACATTTTTTTACAGTTATGAAGAAAAGCATAGATCTAAAGTTAACATGAAAAAAATCTTTAAAGCATTCCGTATTATATGTTCACTGCATACAACTACCAATTTGAAGTCCAACACGATTTGATTTTCTATTTTACGATTTTTCTGTGATTTATTATAATTTTTTAAAACTGCTTCAGGTGATGATTTGTCTGGTTTTAGAAAGTTTAGGAGGTAAAAAAAATCTATTTTCAATAGAACATTGCAAGGCGTTGCCGCGCGAAATTGCCCTCCGGTTATGCACTCATAGTGATGATTTTCAGGAGGGGATGACGATGGTGGATGGTATAAAGGAAGAGAACATAGTAGAAAACTCAATTTAAACTCCATATTATTTTATATAGGAGTTTAAATCGTGTGTGTTATCAAAACCATGCTATATAAGTTGACACTTTATGGTCTCTTCGATTTTATAATCAGCTTCATTATACATCTCCTGTAGCTGTAAGCTTTGCATTTTAATGTACTTACGCAAATGATGTCCAATGAATATAATTTGAAACTATATTTTTTTAATTTGGAAGGTATTAGATGGGAC
Organism: Echinochloa crus-galli; assembly: GCA_900205405.1. NCBI lineage: Eukaryota > Viridiplantae > Streptophyta > Magnoliopsida > Poales > Poaceae > Echinochloa > Echinochloa crus-galli. Next base: position 7,653,710 of record OAMR01000001.1, on the reverse strand, counting down.
CATATGAAGCATTGTAGAATCCAGTGGAATATATTCAAAAAAATGAGAAAATATAGTATATTTCATTCTTATGAATTGTATGAGTAGATGAGCTATATATCATGTGGGCTTCTGATAAACCAAAGACTCTAGAGCATCAACGTATAGTTAGCAGTTTTAGCACTATTATGAATGAACTTCTTATTAAGTATTATTAAGTATATAGTGGCGGCTAGGAATTAAATTGAGTTTCTTGGCCGTGTTTCTTTGGGGTGGAAAAACTTTTCCACCTCGTTTGATCAATAATTAAGGGTATTAAATAAAGTCAGTTTATAAAATTAATTTCACAACATTAAATTATTTCACGAGACTTATCTAATAAGGCCTTTGACCGTACGATTAGAGGATAGTTACTGTAGCATTACTGTAACAAAACATTACTTAATTAGGCTCACTAGATTTATGGGGCGAAGTTGCACTCATCCTTAAATGGGTTTTGCAAATAGATTTTATTTAGTACTTCATGCATACAAGATTCCTTTTGAAAATTATTTTCCAAGATCCCTCTCTTTACCTGCCGCGTGCTGACCATGTCACGGAGGTTGTCGACCTTGGCTCTGGGACGTGGGGAATCCGTTCATTTATCATTTCTTGGTGTCTGAAGGCTCAGATAAGCACAGCGGTGCATGCAGGTGGTGCTGTACGTCTCTCTCTCGGTACCTCAGGTCTTCTTAGGCTAGTCTCAGTGGAGATTTTATGAGAGTTTTATGGTATTAAATATACTAATGTGGCAGAGGGGAGAGAGTGAAGAGTTTTATGAGATGTGAGAGAAGTTTCATCACTATGAAACTCATCTGACACAGTTATCTAGTTTCTGATTTAGATACTCGTGTGATGAAACGCTACAGACTGGCCTTATGCATGCATGCAGAGCCACTCCACTATCTGGAAATGGCGCCGCAGATCCACGCCATTGCGGACAAGCTCCTAGGGAAGCTCGGTTACTCCGGCGTAAATCCCCCTCTGTTGCCTCTCGCGAGCAGCTGCCCATCGCTCCCTATCCAACCGCTGCATGCCTCCAGTCCTAGTTTGGGGTAAAAAAAAATCACAACCCACCAACTGCCCTCAATCTCATCCACCGGTCACAGTCATAAGTCTGTTCGCGCTCGTGTTCCTCTATTTTCCTCCTCTAAACGGAATATTCTGTCCTGGTCATTGAGATTCCTTCCTCTATCTCAATTTCTTCCGCACTCGTTTCTCCTCTATCACCTTCCCCTATACCAACTACCACTTATTTTATTATTTTCGGCTGTACTAGCGCCCGGACGTCCGGACGGGAAACAAAAATCGGACGGTGACGTGGCGCATTCTGAGCTAAGTCTTCCTCTGATGACGGTACTTGTAACACCTTAAAATTCCATCACAAATAAATTGTAGCAACATGACTAGATTTAATTTTCTAAGGACTTAATTAAAATTTTCAAATAAATTTGAGCCTAAAAATATTTAAACATCATTTAAATAATTATAGAGCAAAAAGTGCATGAGCATCATATTTGAATTGCATGTCTTTTGATTGATTTATGTGGAGTTTTCAAAATCATGAAAAAGTCTGAAACCCACCCCTTAACTCTCTCTCCCTATCTCTCTTTTCTCTCGGCCCAGCCCATCTCTCTCTCTCTCTCTTTTTCTCTCTGGCCCAGTGCGCTGCGCGGCCCACCTCTCCCCTTCCGGCACAGCAATGGCCCAGCCTTTCCCCCCCTCTCCCTCTCACTGGCAGGTGGGGCCAGCCTGTCAGGCCTTTCTCCCACCTCCAGCCACAGCCTCGCCGCCCGTCAGCGCCTCCCGAGCTCCTGGTGTCGATCCCTCTCCCGCGTCCCTTCCCTCTCCCCTCCACTGAGCCGCAGCAACCGCCGCTCTCCTCCGCCTGCTCGCCCTCCCACTCGAAACGGCCTTCCACCGAGCCTCTCCACTCCCGGGCGCCATTAATGGCCGGCGACCCCGACCCCTGCTAGGCTGGCCCTCTCTCTCCCTCCCTCCGCTCTATAAAACCCCGGCCAAAGCCTCTGCGCAACGCACTCGATCGCTCGCCCCTCACACACACCTCGCACAGCTCGCGCCCGCGCCGCCACCATCGCCGGAGCTCCGCCGCACCGTCGATCCGCCGACTCAGAGCCGCTACGCCCCGTCCAACCGCACAGGAAGCTTCGTGCTGCGGTAAGCAATTCACTGAGCCACTTCCCCCTCCTCTTCTCGCTCCCTCGCATGCGTTCCACCCTCGTCGGAGTGGCCCGCCGCCGCTCGTCGTCGAGCGCAGCAGCCGCTGCGAATCCGACGACCACAACCCCCTAGCCATGTTAGCCGCTTGACCCTGAAGCCGTAGGTCCAAACCGCGCTCAAAACCGAGCCTCGTAGCTCGAGATCGAGCTTACTC
>OAMR01000001.1:7622242-7648031 GCA_900205405.1 Echinochloa crus-galli | reverse complement strand
GGGGGGTCGCTGGCCCAGCGGGGCGGGCTCCGGCGCGCGGCGGCCGTGGACGACGGGCAGCGGCGCGGCTTCGGCAGAGGAGGGAGGGTGGTTGGGATTCCGCGTGGAGCCCACGCCACGTCGGTCGTAGCGGGGCTCCGGCATCCCTCTAGGAATGGCGGAGACTGTGGTCTCCTGAGTTTTTCGGGAGGCTACCCAGGAGCCCGCTGCAGCTCCATTTCCTCTAAGAGCAAGTATTATAACCGGCGTAGAACCGGCTGTGTCCGACATAGGGGAGAGAGAAATCAGGAGAGTGGAACGGGCGGTTTCTGAAACGCCGGCCGGCAGCGGGCGTAAACGTGCGGGGCTCCTCCCATTCACTGTGCTGCTGCAGCGCTCGCTGTTCATTCGTGCATGCTTGCTGCTGGGCCCGCGCTATATTAAATAACTTCACCGGTTGCCATTCATCCAGCCGGCTGCGGGCGAAAGCTATTAGCCCTGCTCTAAAGGCTTCCTGCAGAAGCCGGTGCAGGAAGCCAGTGCCAGCAGCCTAACGGCTCAGCGCTCGGAAAAAAATGCAGTGCGCCCCTGGCGCACGGCCTTCTGGGTGCGCCCCCGCCTGATCAACCGCACAAATAAAATCCAACGACGCGCTTCTGACTCCGCAGACTGACGCACGCACGGCTCGGCTCCTGGCGCGGCACAGGCGCACGCTCGGCTCCGCTACGCTTCTGCTCGGCTCCAATACCAGGGCTGACACTAGCTGATTTGAAATGACTCACACAATATCGATTTTCCAAGAAATTAAGTCTCGAGGCACTGCAAATATCCATTCCGACATTCCGTGAACAACAATTACCTATAGGATCGTAATTACTTGGAGAAACGCATGCCTATGCATCTATGCATATCCACATCTGCACTAGAGCATTACAGCAAACACATGAACCCTGTTTGTTTGGATTGTTTTCAGCGAGCCAACAGTGTTTTTCTCTCCGCGAAAACCAGCGCCAGCCACCAGCCACCAACCAACCAGCAGTGTTTTTCTCTCAGCAAAAACCAGCGCCAGCCACCAGCCACCAACCAACCAGCAGTGTTTTTCTCTCATGGTGTGCATGAATCACAGACAAACCTGCATCGTCCGGGCTGCTGCGCCTCGCGGATAGCCTGCACGAGCACGACTGTCGCAAGTGCCTCGACGCTCCGGTTCCTAAGGCAGCTCGCAGAGGAACAATCCTCGAAGAGCTCGAAGGCGTGGTCGGCTATGTCGCTGTCCAGCCTGAGTATGGAGGCGACGTCAACGATCTGGAGGTAGGCCCGGAGGATGTCGACGGAGACCATAGGCCCGGCGGGGTCCAGGTTGGAGGACGCAGCGGTGGAGTCGATGGCGAGCGCGCGTCCGAGCTCGGCGAGGAGGCCGGAGAAGGCGGAGGCGGAGACGAAGCCCACGGGGTGGAAGGAGTCCTCATCATCTTCGCCCCCGGGGGAGGGGACGGGAGAGCCGAGGGGTCTGCGGAGCGGAGTCGAGCGTGCGTAGAAGCGGAATGGAGCCGAGCGTGCGTCTGTGCCGCACCAGGAGCCGAGCCGTGCGTGCGTCGGTTTGTGGAGCCAGGAGCGCGTCGTTGGATTTTATTTATGCGGCAGATCAGGCGGGGGCGCACCCAGGAGCCCGTGCGCCAGGGGCGCATTTCATTTTTTCCCAGCGCGGAAAAAATCCAGTGCGCCAGGGGTGCACGTGCGCCAGGGTGCGCCCCCGCGCAGATCACCGCTCAGCCAGAATCCAACGACGCGCTCCCTCGGCTCGTTCACTCCACGGACTCGGCGTCTCGCGCAGCGCACGGCTCGCTCCACGCACGCAGACTCGGCTCGTGGAGTCGACGGACTCGACGTCTGGTGCATCGCACGGCTTGGCTTCTTTGGTGGACGCCGCTCCCCGGCTCAGCTCTCTCCAGTCCAATCGGTCAGGTAGGGTTTCCTGTGATCTGGTCGTCGAATCGTCTTCCTCGAAGCCGGTGGAAGGACAGCACCCGATCAGTTCTCGCGACGACCATGGCCGAAGGAAGGCTTGTTGATTCAGCCATGGCAGAAGGGCTGTGCGGCCAAGCTATGCCCACAGACGGCCCCGCCGACATTGATCGAGATGAAGCAGCGGCAGTTCACGTCGCGGCATGGCAGCGATGTAATCTATCTTCGCTTCTGACTTGAAAGACAATTGGATGAACCAAAGGCGTTGATGCATTCAAATCAAAGATGCTACACGAGCACCTCGCGACGATCTTTGGCACCTCGCGACCCCACGCCGGCCCCAGCCGCCGGTCCACCATGGCCTCCGCCGTCGCGCCCGGCTCGCCGCCGGCCTGCGCGACGGCCCATTGCGCTGCTTGCACGATGGATTCGGCGCCCCCCGACGGCGTCGGCACCACGGCGCGAATCAGAAGCCGAGCGGATGCACAACCTCAGGAGCCGGACGCTGCGACAGGAGCCGAGTCCGTCGATCGAGCGAGCTGTGCGGGCGGAAAGAAGGAGCGGGCTCGCGGAGAGAAGCCGAACCGAGTCGCGTGAGCCGGGTCAATGTTTTCCCTCGCGCGCGTCTTTGTGCGTGGAGTGTAGCTGGCGTTGGATCCGCGCGGGGGCGCACCGTGGCGCGCGTGCGGCGGGGCGCACTGGATTTTTTTTCTGGATTAGTTCTAACACCTTGTTTGGTTAGATAAGCACACATGAGTACAGGGGGTGCATTGGGTGCAGGTTTGTTTTGACTTTTCGTATGCATGGAAGCGCTAAAAGACAATAGATCACCGGTCACGAGCGGCACTGTACATTTGACCCGTGGTACTCAGGTACTCAGACAAGTTTTCTTTTGTGGTACCGGAGGAGCTGCAGAGAGCCAGAGAGGGGGCTACAGACAAAAAATAAAACATTCGGGATATTATGCGGCTACAGCGGCTGCTCAAGAAACTGATCTGGAAGAAATGTTTTTTCTCTTATGCATAACTTGTAAAAAGATATCTTGGATTTATGTCTGACCTTTAGCCGTCTATGTTGATCAGCAAAAAAGAGGCCGACGGCAGCGCGAGCAAGGGCCGCACACTGCTACCTACTACAGAAATCGACATCACAAACGGTTTTACCAAAACTGTTTGTGATGAGGGGCATCACAAACGGTTTTGTGATGCTATCACAAAGGCTTCGTATTACGAACCGTTTGTGATGGGGGTCATCACAAACGGTTCGTAATACGAACCATTTGTGATGCCCCTCATAAACCGTTTGTGATGCCCCTCATTTTTCCCTCGCGTGCGTCTTCATGCGTGGAGCGTCGCTGACGTTGGATTCTGGCTGAGCGGTGATCCGCGCGGGGGCACACCATGGATTTTTTTTCCAAGAATACACACACCCTATACTCCTCTACTCTTCCCCGCTGCTCTTTCGCTCTTCCCATGTGCGCGGCAGCTCCGATGCGGCATTCATGGCGTCGCGGCCAAATGACCGACCAATGCCTCCTTCCCCTGGGCGGGCCGCGCGGCGACCCAACCGGATGGGCCTCACAGCGGCGGCGGCGGCGCAAGAAGAGGCAAGGAGGTGAGCTGGACGCCGCATCGGCGCCAAGCTCGCGGCCGCCAACGCCACCGCCTCGTCCGCCTCCGCGGCCATCACCGACGGCGGCAGCGGTCTCCTCCGGCTGCGCAACCCCGTCCTTCCGCCGCGGGAGTACCCCGGGAATGGTGACCGGCGCGGTACACAAGCCATGTCGACCTCAAACCATATTTCGAAATAGTAAATGACTTCAAATCAAAAATTGTTGAACTACAAAGTTGTATGGCTTCTCAAGATGCACAACTTTCACTTTGGTCATTTCTTCATTTGACAAATTCATATGAATATTGTTCACAAATCTTATAGGTCTCTCTCATAGTTTTAGAAACTATAACTCTATAAGAGAGATGGGTTTTATGAACAATATTCATATGAATTTGTCAAATGAAGAAATGACCAAAGTGAAAGTTGTGCATCTTGAGAAGCCATACAACTTTGTAGTTCAACACTTTTCGTATTACGAACCGTTTGTGATGACCCCCATCACAAACGGTTCGTAATACGAACCCTTTGTGATGCCCCTCATCACATGCCTCGGATGAAAAAACGGTCAACATGAAAGTTGTAGGTTTTGAAAAGTTAGGAAACTTTGTAGTTCAACAGATTTTGATTTGAAGACGTTTAGGGCCTCAAACAAGCAATTTAAACTCGGTCTGGTATAATATGATATGAATCGGAACACTATCTAGTCACAGGTGACGGACCGGTGCAGTGGTAGAGTAGGCTATGCGCGAGGGAGAGGTCGTGAGTTCGAACCTGGCCGGCCACGGAGCACGCGATTTATGCGCGAAAAAATGGCTTGGAGGGCTGGTGGCCTCTCCAAATGAAATAATTTTTTCCCCTAATGTTTTCGTATTTTTTGGGGTTTATTTCGGACGCAGGAAATCACAAACGGTTCAAGAACCGTTTGTGATGCCCCGAGCATCACAAACGGAACATCACAAACGGTTTCCAAAACCGTTTGTGATGGACTTTGTGAACCATTTGTGATGTGCATATCTGGAGTAGTGGCAGCGGCCGACGGGGGCGGCGGAGAGGCCGTCCGCGGGCGAACCGGCCGGATGGCCCTCGCAGCAGCGGCAGCGCAGGGGAAGGCGAGGAGGCGAGCCGGGCAGGCGGTCAACCCTGCGTCTGTGTCACGGTCGTCGTCAACCCAGCCGCCAACGATACCGCCGCTGTCTCTTATACACATCTAGATGTGTATAAGAGACAGCTTTCATGTTGACCGTTTTTTCATACGATGTAGTGAGAGTAACATCTGTCTCTTATACACATCTAGATGTGTATAAGAGACAGCTCCTCCAGTGGCGCACCCCCGTCACCTCGCCCCTACCCCTCCCGTCCGCGCGGGGGATCTAGGAGACCGGCGGCGGCGGCGGCGCGGCCCAGAGCGGGGGCAGCGTGTCGACGCCCAGCCCATCCCCTCCCGTCGCCGCGGTGGATCCCCAGGTGACGCCCGGCCCCTCCCTTGTCCTATACGACCGTGTTTCTCTGGGGTTGGAGAAATTTCTCCAGCCCCTTTGACCAATACTTTAGGGTATTAAATCAAGTCAGTTTACAAAACTATCTTCACAGCATTGCACTATTTCACGAGACCTATCTAATAAGGCCTTTAACCGCACAATTAGAGGATGGTTACTGTAGCAAATCATGGACTAATTAGGCTCATTAGATTCATCGCGCAAAGTTGCACCCATCCCTAAAAGGATTTTGCAAATAGACTTCGTTTATTACTCCATGCATACAAGATTCTTTTGGGAGATTTTTCTCTGGAGTTGTGAAACACGGCCGTGGTCGCAGCGATATTTTGCAGAGTCACCGACGACGCACACGACAGACGACACGCCTCGATTGCGTGCTAGCAGCGAAAGGGACGGGCGGATATGGCGGACGTGATACGGCGGACGTGATGCACCGAGCCACGCGTCGCGTGTTGAGGGGCAGAGGCCCCACATAGTCCCGGAAATCTTTAGCGAGAAGGATTTATATATACTCCCTCCGTCCCAATATATAAGATTGTGGAGGGTTCAAAATTTTTATCAAAATATAAGGACATGTAAGAATAAGACAAAACAAAATGGCTTGGTGGTAGTGGTTGGTGAGTGGTGGAGAGTTGATGGGTAATGTAGAATGAGAAGTATAGATGTCATTTTATTCTTGAGTTTAAATGCTTAAGGTCCTTATACTGTGGGACGGAGAGAGTATATATATAGAGACAGACCCCGAATAGCCCGACGATAAGGATTTATTTATATATATATATATATATTTGGAAGCCCCGGCCAATCAACACGCACGACGGTGCAACCCAACCATGCCAGCGTGCATGACACTGGCTCGCGGGGACCAGGCGCTGTGCGCTCATTCAAATTTTGTCACCGACCCTCTCTCTCCTCCCTCTGCTCTGACGCGAACAAAAAGCTGCACCATACATGCACAAACAAAAAACGTCGCTTTCACCTTGTATGTGTGGTATTTTTCAAATCTTTTAACCATAATTCTTTACTCGAATCTCTAATTCACAAACGGTTTTTACCACTAGTTTGCTGACATTTTTGTGCACGATTTGAGATCCATTTTGAATATATTTCCATAAAAAATGAATTTAAAATTCTATGACTTTCGGTCTGATTTCTACGACAAATTCTATGGTTTATATGATTCTGCGCACATTCAGGTGTCATGGATACCTTCTGTTGAAATTTGAATAGACCTGACACTTGACGCATGTAGTACCTCACACCTTATGCGTGCATGGAATCCCAACTTATTCTATTTTATTTTTTATAATAATTCTTCAATGGAACATCGAATCGTGAAACGGTTTTCACTAATAGTTTACTGACATTTTTGTGCACAATTTGAGATCCATTATGAAAATATTTTTATAAAAAAGAATTTAAATTTAGGATATCTATGCATTTCGGTAGGATTTCTATGAATGATTCGATCGAAACAGATTCATGCATTTTGTAGTAGCAGAGACTAGAAAGTCATAGGAAGTATTAGTAACAATCATATAACGTGTTTGAGTTATTTTTCTTTTCATTTAAACTTGAATTTCATTATCACAATGATAACTTTACAAAAGAATCGTGGATAACGTTTCGATTTGTTATCTTTATCTAAAATTTTGTCTACAATTTTTGAAATTTGTAGGCATTGTACATGTACCATTGCCCATAATGAAAGTCAAAGAAATCAATAGCAATAGTCATAGGAAGTAGTAGTGATAATCATACATCGTGGTTGAGTTAAAAGACATCATCTCATATTTTTCCATCTCACAAATAAAGGTATAGAAACTCTAGCATTAAATCATTGAAATTAACGCAAATTTACAATCATGCGAAGAGAGAGAGAGAGAGTTGGTGATGAGAGAGAAAATGAAAGTTCAAATGAATTTGTAATAGCGTTGACATTCACAAGCTTTTCATATCTATGAAAAAACAAGATTTTCTATTCCTCCAGCGATCCTCCCAACAGCCATCAGCCTCCAACACCCTGTTCATGAGAAAGGAAAAGGAAATAAAAATCAAACAAATCCAAACCATTTCAGCAGATATATAATATCTATGCTAAAACACACAGTATATATAAATGCTAAAACACACAGTTACTACTTGATTTGTCAAATCCGGTAGATTGGTATTCCATTGCAACATTCTAAACCAAGCCAAATTACACTTAAGGAAGGCTTTCACAGCTCCAAAATCTATGGAAAAAATTCTATGCAGGAAATATCTATGCTAAAACACACAGTATATATGAATGCAACAGAAGGCAAAAAACTAATGAGTGGAATCATAGAAACTTAGGATCCTTGTGTTCACAGAAATTTCATCAAACAAATACCTTTCTCTCCCTGCTCCAGAGCCTACAGCATCAAAGAAATTAGTTTACCTACACATCAATTTTTTAGAACATTTACGAACAGCAATCACGACGGAAATCATTACCAGATCGAGAAGGAAATTGACAATATAAAATGAACCTTTTGTCGTAGGAATTCCAAATTGTACGTCTGTTCATGTCCAAAAGCTAGGTACATGCGGCAGGACCTCAACTTCTGGGCACCACAAGAAGCCGTGCTAGCTTCTAGGCCAAAAGATTTGGGCTACTTCAGTACAAATTTGAACTGATTACAAGGCAAAACTGATTTTTCTTTCCCTCACCATAAGATTCAGCAAGCAGATTTTATATCAGTTCTTTACTAAGCACAACAGAAAGTGAAAAAGGAACGGTATCTGTGATTTTCTCCATTCGCAAGTAGTATTTATGATTGACAGCTCAATTGTCTATTTGCAAAGAAACAATGTTTATATGATTGAAAATCCATGCAGGAAATATCTATGCTAAAACAGGCAATATCTATGATTTTCTCCATTTACAAAGAAACCATGTCTATATGGTTGAAAATCCATGCAGGAAATGTCTATGCTAAACCAGGCAATATCTATGATTTTCTCCAATTACAAGATGCAAACAAGCATGTGTGTTTTTTATCGTACTGCAGGCTTCCCACAGCTAATCGAACTATGGCATCACTCGGCACATGCTAGAAGATGCAAAAAAGATCTGTTTTCCCCCACCCCAATATCCAACAACAGACGTTGAGGTCCCTGTCGCCAAAAATGTGCCAGGAAGCCGAAAGAGCAGTTTTTTTCTCACAAATTACCTCAACAATCACCATATCGGAGTCACGGTAGGTTTCCATGGGACGGAGGGCATGAACCTAAAAGGGGTGACCGGGGCGGTGGCCGGCCTGGCAGCGGCGACGGACGTCGCTGGGTGAAGGGAACCGCCGGCTGGGCAGTAGGAATCTCTGGTCGGAGGTGCTGGTGGCGGGGTCGGGGACGGAGGAAGAGGAGACAGCAACAGCAGATTAGTGTGGTGGCGACGGTAGGCCGCGGGACGCCGTCAGAGCCGGGCATGGAGGAGGCGCTGGGGCGGAGGAGGTCGACAGGTTACCGTGACGGTCGTATTAATATAACTAGCAAAAGTGTCCGTGCGTTGCTACGGACTAATGTCATATCGATATATTATGATACACTTTTATTACTATAAAATATTATAGAAGCTTTAATATTAAATTTTACCGTGGATGCGCTAAAAGGTTGGATACATTGCTAAACCCAAGCCTAAGTAACAAGTAACGTATAATCTGCCAATATTTATTAATACCTATTAGTATGCATTGAGGTGTGTATGGTATGGTCAATATCGTTGTTGCACTGATCTGCTCATCGGTATGTATACTGTATGCGTGAGTCATGACAATTAGACTCGGAACTAAAGGATAGCTGAAATTTTTTATATTCACATAGTACTATTTTTTTAGCTTAATGGATACCAACATAGTATGTATAGTTGGAAATTTCTAGCTTATAAGAAACCAATATTATATGGTTGGAAAGAAATCGAACTAACCGAGCAAACATATACATAATTATTTTATAAGGATCGGCCCATTCTTCTAATCCCAAACCAATAAAAAAAACAAGCATAAATTCAAATTCTTACCAAAACACCAAAACCACACCACCGACCCCTCCGCTTGCCTTGTCCCCATCCTCGTATCCTCACCAGTTAGCAGTCACCGTAGCTCCAAATGTCCAGCCTTATCTGCTCAGCTTCTTTTCTCCCATCCAACTCCGAGGCAAGTGACAGCCACACACACACGTACGATGCCACCGGCAGCCACACATGTGAGGAAAGCGGAGTGTGGATTGCGTCTCCGGCGTCGGTGGCCGCCCTGTTCCGCTCCTCTCCGGCAACCGTGCAGCCCCGCCCAGCTTCACCGGCCGCCGCGCAGTCCCGCGCCCCCGTGGTCGCACCGTCATGCACCAGTGGCCGTGCTGCCCCCGTTCCGCTCCTCCATGCCGTCGATCCTGCGTCGTCGCCGTCCTGCGCCCATCGTCACGCCGCTCCATCGCCACTCCTCGCCGGCGGCCGCTAATTAATTTTCAGAAATATGAGGGGGTGTTTCGCAAAATTATGACGTACCGCGGAAACAATCCTTGCTTTATAATTAGGTAGAGATATAGATATAGACACGAAGTTTTCGTGTTATTTATTTTTATTAATCATATTCAGTCTAAACATATTGGGTCGATGTGGACCGTTAGATCTTCATAAAATCCGACGCATATATTTTTCTCTTTTTTAATCAACGGAATAATATGGACTGTTAGATCTTCATGAAATCTGATGGCTTGTATTTTTCCTTTTTATTTGGATTAACGGAATAATATAGACATTTAGATCTTCATAAAATCCGACGGTATATGTCCTTCTCTTTTTTAGATTAATGTGGGAATATGGACCTTTAGATCTTCATAAAATCCGACAGCATTTATCCTTCTCTTTTTTAGATTAACGTGGAAATTTTTTGGTCCTCTCGGCGAACGTGGTGGCTCCTTTTAATATTATTGTATTAATATAACTAGCAAGGTGACCCGCGCAATTTGCGCGGATAGCTAGTTTCTCTTTCACCAATCTTTATGTTTTTATTATTTAAAATTAGTTGCTTGACTGTGTATCTGTGTATGCCGCTGGGTGAATGGAATACTATAAATTTTATAGTGGTGCATTTGTTTTTCTAAATAACCCAAATTAAGATATTATATTTTTTGTTATCATTAATCATATTTTTCAAATCAAAACAAAAGGGTATACTTTATAAAAACATATTTTTGAAATTAATATACGATTTTTTACATGAATGTATTTTTATAAAGTACATTTTTATAATTTTTTATTGATGATGTTGGATTTTTTTATAATTTTTATTACTGATGTTGAATTTTAGTTAATGTACATGATAAATATATCTTGTCTCCGTATTTTTGTTTGTTTTTATTACCGACTTGTTAATGAAGACCATTAGACGGGTTTGAGTGTGGGTGAACCATTTGAAGATCGTCCATGCGTGTTGAGCTTGGCCGTGGTGATGTTGATCAATCCCGACAGCGATTCACTCCCTTCGGATATGGAGAATTTTTCTTACTCATTATGCTCGCAACCTTGGTGACCGTCCTAAATTTGAGCGCCTTTCATCAGTTACATGTGCAAATCAATGTGATGTCCTCCGCTCATTGTTGAACGCTACACCACCTCAGTTTCTTCGCTTTATTTTTCTCTCTGCTTCTTCTTGCACTAACTCATTAACAAAGACCGTCAAACGGGTTTGAGCGCGGGTAACCCATTTGATGATCTTTCACTTACGTTGACAAAGACACTGAGTGCTGAGCGTTGCCATGGTGCTCAATCCCGGCAGCGATTCACTCCCTTAGGACAGGAAGAATTGTTCTTTGCTGCTGTGCTCACAACCTTGTTCAATGTCCTAAATCCGAGCACCTCTCATCAGGTACAAGTACAGATCGACGTGTTGCCCTCCGCTCATTGTTGAACATTGCCTCTATATAGACGTGGTAGGTCACATGGGGCTTCAGGCTGTTCGTACTCATCGTAAGAAATATTCCTGTCTAGTCATTCAGATTCTCCCCTCTATATCAATTTTTTCTGCACCTGTTATCCTCTATTTCATATTCTATACTAGCTATCAGCATGTGAGCCCACCCATCTCTTTTTCTCCTTTTATTTCACCGACGCCACCACTCTCCCACTCTATCTCCTTCCTCTATTTCCCCCTCTCTCTAGTGGCCTCCGGCGGTGCGCGGGCGGCGGCCGTGGGTGGCCTCTGGTGGCGGACAGCCGCGCGGCGACGGCGAGGACGGTGGAGGCCTCCTACGGCGACCACGAACGGCCACGCGGTGGCGGCGGGCTCCCGCGGCGGTCGCTCGCCGACCGCGGAGGGGTGGCGGTGGACGGAATAATATATACCATTAGATCTTCATAAAATCCGACGACATATATTCTTCTCTTTTTTGGATTAACAGAATAACATAGACCGTTAGATCTTTATAAAATCTGACGGCATATATTCTTCTCTTTTTTAGATTAACGTGAGAATTTCTTGGCCCTCTCGACGAACGTGGTGACTCCTTTTAACACTACTAGGTAAGTGCCTGTGCGTTGCTACAGGTATGATACTTATGGAGCAAAGATAAATAGATCGCATGAAAAATTTAATTTTAACGGCTATAGGGTCGCACCGAAGTCCATGGAAGAGGAAGCAATGGATGCGGAAAACTGGAGGAGGGCAATCGCAGGCGGATTTTAGGAGTATAGGTAAATGCCCATACTTCGCCATGGATATGATATATGAAACACGATGAATAAAACATATTAACAATATTTACTCGAATATTGCATTTAGTTGAAATTCAAACCGTACCTACACGGCTACACCTATCCATGCCAGCCAAAATAACGTCAGCCTACCCCCATCTTATGAATCAAACATCACGGCCAGCCAAGTAACCTCAAGTCATTACTCTGCACCAATCCATGAATCAAACACACCAAATCTTATGAATTTTGTGGTACTAACCAAAACAAACCGTTGGCCAAATTATGGCCTCAAGTCCTCGACCATTAACAATTCGTTTCCTAATCCCCTAGTTTCTGTTCTGCCACTAAATCAAGAGGTCAACTGACAAAGCAGAGCAACACACAGGCCCGCAAGCCACACTGCATATTGCTTCTATGGTTCCACAGCAACCTTCTTTATGCTGTCCATGGAGTATCTCATATCCATTGATACATGGCTCTGCATTCACTTTGTTTCTTCAGTAAAATATAGCAGATCTCAAGCATTCGTACAGGCAACATGGTTTACAACATAGAATTGGTCTTACACGTTTGTACTCACTCGATTGTACATAATAGCTTTGCTTTTCCCTGTAATTCTAGTTGGTTCACAAATCACTGGACTCAAATGTTGTTGCTGGTGATACTATGTTGACAAACACAACTTCTTAAATGTTGGCCGGTGAGATGTCCCCGCTAGGTCTCCAGGGTTCAGGTTTCCTGTTTTTTCAGAGAAAACAGACTCAGTAGAAAAAAATACTTCCATAGCACTGCTTGCAACCATCAGAAAGTTGTTCATCTAAAAAGAACTAAACTGAGATTTTTCCATCGGCATTTGAAATTGCGAAATTATATCTCTGCATTCTATTCTATACAACATCAAGCCTTCATTACCAAATCCTTTATGGCAATACAAACCAATAATTGAATTGAAATTTCCACAAACCCTCAAATCTATCCTTTGCAAAGTATATTTAACTCCTTGCAAAAAGCAAGTTAAAAACAGAGTTACATCCTAAGGCCCTGTTTGCTTGAGATTATAATACATCTAGATTATATAAGCTAGAGTATAATTTAAGGTAGCCCGGTAAAAGTCCATTTTAGGACCACTTTTGGGACCACGAATAATCTGAAATAAGTTGCACATGGGTGGATTATATCAGATTATTTATGATCCCATAGTGGTTCTTTTACTATACTAACCATGCCTCAATCTAGATTATATAATCTACAAAGCAAACAAACAGGGCCCAGTGTGCCACTACACTTTCAATCAAATGGCCTGACAAATGTTCTCTGTCCATGCCTTTCATTCGCACACAAATAATTTCAAAGAGCAAACATTGGTGAGCAGTGACATAGTAATCTTAGATTTTTTTTCATGCCAAACCATTTAAGCAGTGCAAAGAAATACGATCATAAACCTCTCAATGCAATGTGAAGAGAGCAATATGAAGAGAGAAGACATGTGCTAAAACCTTACCTGCAATGTTCATCTTGACATGGCGGCCTGAAGGTACAGAGTGTCATCGAGGCCTACAAGCAAGAAAAGAGCAGGGCCCTGGACCATGTGGCAGCGATCTTCAAACTCCATGTCTTGGACTGTGATGTAGGAGAACATTGCTACTTCCTAAAGGTTGCAACCTTCTTCCCAAGTTCCTTCAAATCATTGCTACTTCAATGAGAAAATGCAGCAAGTGCTATGCCTTCTTACTGAAGAATGTACGTCATACCAAGATGAGAAATATCGGTTGTCTTCCCTGACCATCTACTTTGTAGTATGATAGCCTGCATTGCAATGCCGCTAATGTTAGAAACCAGAAAACTGAACTGACAAGAGGCGCATCCTAAAGCATAATTCAGGACCAACGGGCTTTGCGCTATCGTCTTATAGCAGCAGTACATGGTGTTCTGCTATAATACCATAAGACATATCATGGCCTAAATTGGTCAAATTGAACAAACGACCAGACAGACTGAATTGGCAGGAACCTAGACTCTGAGAGGCAGAGACATGGAGTCAGGGATCTGAAACATTTCGTTGATATCCAGATATTTGCTGCGAGATATTAATTTCCCTCTCTTTACCGCACCCTCATGCCTCATGTGCATCTTGATCTTAGGTCATCCACAGTGCCTTGACTATCACACCATCTAGCCTGCAATGTGAAGCATGTCATCCAAGCGTCCAGACATCATCATCACATATTATCTTATCCCTTTGCCACACTGTAATATGATTTAAGTGTTTGAAGCTAAACAATTATGCAGGCCAATTGTCCTCCTTAATACTCTGAATAAAACTGGACATAAACAAAGTTGCACGGGTGCATTATTAGTGGCGTCAAGATTAATCCAAACACACATCATCCTATGTGGCATCAATAGCAAACAATAAATGAAATCGTCATTACTAAATGGGAGTTCAATGTCAAAATCATCCCTCGAGTGACATACTAATTTTACTGATTATAATGAAGAGCATATATGGCATTTGCACACCTGCACAAGAATATGACACAAAATGCAGGCCGTCCTCACCGTACTGGTCGTAGATGGCGCGCTTCTACGGGTTGCTGAGCACCTGCGAGAAGAGGAGCGGAGATTGAGGAGATAGGTTCCCCGGCGGCGGCGTTAATGGAGTATGCGGGCGAGGGGATTGGTATAGACATAGTAGGCCTCGTAGACCTGCTTGAAGAGGGAGTCGACCTACGGCGAGGGGATCTTGTCCATGGCGGCGGTCAGCCTTCTTGAGCTCGTCGTCAGTGGCGCCGCGGCCGACGCCAACTCCCGCCCATCGCAACTCCCGCCGTGGCGCGGTGCCACACGCCGCCGTCGCTCCGGGAGTGAGGGAGGGAAGGGAGGGGGCGGAGGGCCGGCGGAGGGAGAGAGGGAGGCCGGCGGAAGGAGGGAGGGAGGATGTCATCGCCGTCGCCGACGGAGGGCCTCGAGCTCGAGCGGCACGCGCCGCCGCCGGCCGCTCGCAGCCAAGCCGCGCGCTCCCCGCCGCCCGCCGCCGCGCAGGGGAGGGATATGAGGAGGGCCGAAGCGGTGCGCGGCCGGTGTCGCCCGCCCGTTGCGGAGGAAGAGCGGCCCGCCGGCGACCCGAAGCAGCCGGCCGCCGCGCGCAGGTCGCCCGCCGCGCTGGGGCCCGCCTCCGCGTGCCGGCCGCCCTGCCGCGCTCCGGCCGCCTCGCCGCTCGGCTCCCCGACTTCTTCGATGCCGCCGCAGGATCCGTCCTCGGGGGAGCCGACGCCGAGGCGGATGGGGAAGGGCGGCGCGGCGAGGGGGAGGCGGCAAGCGGCGCGGCGAGGGGAGGCGGCGGGCCGGGGAGGCCAACCTCGTCGCCTTCGTCCCGCGACGTCGCCCGCGCTGGTGGGGCCGCCGTCTCTCCGTCGTCGGTCCATTGCGCCACCGCCGCGGGTGGGGAAGAGGGAGGAGGCGGCTGCGCGGGTGGGCGCGGGTGGGAAGGAGAGGGGAGGAGGCGGTGGCGGTGGTGCGGGTGGAGAGGGGAGGGGAGGGACCCAGCAGATGTGTAGGGTTGCTGCGCGAGTGTAGGGCCCACATGTCGGCGCGTTGTGATCAGTAGAAGTCTGATTTGAGGGCCCAATGATCGCATTGGGAGACGTGGAGAGGCAGACCATACATAGGTCGCAGGGTCGCCGTTCCCCAGCACAGGATTATTAGGAGTAGAGATTGTATTAATATAACTAGCAAGATGGCCCGCGCAATTTGCGCGGGTAGCTAGTTTCTCTTTTGCCAATCTTTATATTTTAATTATTTAAAATTAGTTGCTTGATTGTGCATGTCGTACGTGGCGTGAATAGGATACTACGAATTTTATAGTAGTGCATTTATTTTTTCAAATACCCAAATCAAAAGAAAAGGGTATACTTTATAAAAAACATATTTTTGAAATTAATGTATGTTTTTATATTTTTACTTGAATGTATTTTTATAAATATATCTTGTCTCCTTGTTTTTGTTTGTTTTTATTACTCACTTGTTAACGAAGACTATCAAACAGGTTTGAGTGTGGGCAAACTATCTGACGATCTTCCATGAGTACTGAGCGTGACCTTAGCGATGGTGATCAATCCCGACAACAATTCACTCTTTTCGGATATGAAGAATTTTTCTCTCTCGTTGTGCTCACAACCTTGGTGAACACCCTAAATTTTAGCACCTTTCATCAGTTACATGTGCAAATTAACGTGATGTCCTCCGCTCATTGTTGAACGGCTGCACCACTTCAGTTTCTCCGCTTTCTTTTTCTTCTTTCTGCTCCTTCTTGCACTAATTCGTTAACAAAGACTATCAAATAGGTTTGAGTGCGGGTAACCCGTTTGATGATCTTCCACTTGTGTTGGCAAAGACATCTAGTGCTGAGCGTGGCCATGGTGCTCAATCCCGGCAACGATTCGCTCCCTTCGAACAGGGAGAATTGTTCTTTGCTGTTGTGCTCACAACTTTGTCGAACGCCCTAAATCTGAGCACCTCTCATCATATATACGTGCAGATCGACGTGTTGTCTTCCACTCATTGTTGAACGATGTCTATTATATAGAGGGACGTGGTAGGTCACTTGGGGCTTCGACCGCACTCATCGTACTCTATTCTCATCCTCAAAGAAATATTCCTGCCTAGTCATTCAGATTCTTCCCTCTATATCAATATTTTCTGCACCCGTTATCATCTATATTTCATATTCTATGCCAACTACCAACACGTGAGCCCATCCATCTCTTTCTTCTCCTTTTCTTTCACTGACGCCACCACTCCTCCTCTCTCTAGCGACGGCGGCGAGGGTGCCGATCTCCCCCGTCGGCAGCATTCAGCGCCGCCGGCACAGCGACGGCGGCAGACGGCCTCTCGGTGGCGGACAGTCACACAGCGATGGCGAGGACTCCTGTGGCGGCCACAGACGACTGCTCAACGGCGACGGAGGGCTCTTACGGCAGCCGCGCAATGATAGTGGAGGCCTCCTATAGCAGTCACAGACGGCAGCGCGACGGCGGCGGCGGCGGTGATGAACGGCATCCCGGTGGCAGACGGTCGTGCGGCGATGGCGAGGACTTCCGCAGCGGCCATGAACGGCCGCACGACGGTGGTGGAGGGCTCCTGCGGCGGCCACGCGACGATGATGGAGGCTTCCTGCGGAGGCCAAGGTCGGCCACACGGCGGCGAGCTTAGGACTTTCACGGCGGTCACAGACGGCCGCTCGACGGTAGTGGAGGGCTGTCACGATGGCCGCGCGACGATGGTAGAGGCCTCCTACCGCGGCCACAGACAGCAGCGCGGCGGTGGCGGTGACGGACGGCCTTTTGGAGGCGGAGGGTTGTGCGGCGATGGCGAGGACTCCCGCAACGGCCTAGGACGGCCGCTCGGCGGCGGTGGAGGGCTCTTGCTGTGGCCACGCGGTGATGATGGAGGCCTCCTACGGCGGCCATGGACGGTCACACGGCGGCGGGCTCCCGCAGCGGCGGCGGACGGCCTCCTAGTGGCGGACGGTCATGCCGACGCTGAGGACTCCCGCGGCGGCCACTGACGGCCGCTCGGCGGCAGTGGAGGGTTCCCGCGGCAGCCGCGTGGCGACGATGGAGACCTCCTACGACGGCTACGCGGCGGAGGCGGGCTCCCGCGGCGGTCGTAGATGGCCGCGCGTCGACCGTAGAGGAGTGGCGACTGACGGAATAATACAGACTATTAGATTTTCATAAAATCCGACGACATATATTCTTCTCTTTTTTTATTAATGAGAATAATATAGACCGTTAGATCTTCATAAAATCCAACGGCATATATTCTTCTCTTTTTTATTAATGGAATAATATAGATCGTTAGATCTTCATAAAATCTGACGGTTCATATCCTTCTCTTTTTTAGATTAACGTGGAAATTTCTTGGCCCTCTCAGCGAATGTGGTGGCTCCTTTTAACACTATTGTTATAATCTATACTAAAAGGATCCAGTTCTTTTTGAGAACTTTTCCTACCAAGAAAAATACCTTGTACCCCTCACGCTGGACCCACTTGGACCCACGTTAAAGGAAAATAAAGGAAATATTGTCGAAGAATTTTTTGGTAGAGAGAAAAAATACATGTGAGTTCACCTCTTACCCCCCGTTTTTTTCACCCATGTATTTTCTACCCACCCATCGTACCCATGCATGAATTTTGGAAAAACCCCGCGCGTGAATTTTGGAAAACTTTGGCATAATTTTTTTTAGAAATATTAACATGCGGTGAAATTTAACTAACAATGGCCACGCCCCATGGGATCAGCTCTAGCCGAGTCAAGCGTTTATACAAAAAAAACTGCAACGGAGCTATTGAAGGGTGAGTGGGATGCGCACCCACTGTTCTGGCCTCTAAAATCGTGGTTTGGAAATTATATTCTTCAAAGTTTATAAACCGGCCGAATGCTTCTTTAAACACCATGATCATACGATACAAGCTCGTTGTACAATTTTTAAAATTCATCTAAAACAAAACTAATAAAATCTAATACGGCATCCTCCGTATTTTTCTTGCCGGAAAAAACTAATACGGCGTTCCTCCGAATTGATCTTCTCCTAGACAAAATCAAATCATCAAGTAAAAACTTAAGGAAAAGATCGATTTTAGATACAAGTAATTTTTTAATTAACCGTAGCTTTAATCTTTTTCGTGTTCTGATTTTGCCGTTGTTGGCCTTCTTTGGTCTGGCGTGGTCTGGTTTGGCCGTGGCTGGTCTTCTTTGGCCTTGTCGTGCCTGGCCACGGCCATCTTTTGCCTTGTCGAGCCTAGCCGCGGACAGATATAGGGTTGCTGCGCTCGTTACTCCAGCCCAGGTATTCTTAATTCTGCTTAAATTTTTTTATTTAGGATGCTTTGGTCTTCTATTGTGTTGTCATCTGGACACCTACAGTCTTGTTGTGGTGATATATTTCTTTTCCAAAATTTTTTAAATTAAATTTGTTTTTACTCAAAATTGAATGATCAGACAAATCGAATTGTTGATTCAGTCGAAAAAGCGTCAATATGCGAAAGATTATTATCATCGTAAACAAGCAGCAATGACTCAGTTTGGAAAGGATGCAGCGAAGGCAAATAGAACAGAAAAATATTATTTGAAAGTTCTTTTTTTTAAAGGAATCAACGTCTATACACAATTATCCCGTATTGCTAATAGACATAGATTAGAGAGTTTTCTCTATATAAATAAAGATCAACTATCTCAAAAATAATGTGCCTCTACATTTGAGAATACCTAAAGCTGTCTATATCCGAGAGAGTGAATATAAAGTATTTTTAAAAGTGCTTCACACGACGCAGTTTTATTACCTACGTGTCATCAATAAACTTGCATGCCGCATATGAGTTCTACTATAAGGATCCAGTAGAAAAACTCCCCCACCTGTCAGGCCTTCCATAGATCCAAAAATTACATAACCAAAAAAAATTGTATTGAGAACGGGTAAGTCCAACTTCTTTTAATTTTATTTTGTTACCACGAGTGAGGTTACCCACGGTACACCCACCGCCGACAACAGCTATATACGTTAGTCACATACGTGTTATCTCCCTGCTATATACGTGGCGTAGCCTGCCAGGGAACCCGACTTAGGCCAAAAGCTGCAGGGCTGATGATATATAGCCCCGTTTAGTTCCCAGAAGTTCCTAAAAAGTTACTCTCAAATATACTATGTAAAAAAAGATTCATCATCACATCAAAATATCATAATATGCATGGAGTACTAAATGTAGATGAAATCAAAAACTAATTGCACAGTTTTGTTATACTTTGCGAGACGAACATTTTGAGCCTAATTAATCATTTTTTGGACAATTTTTTGCACATACAAATGAAAATACTACAGTGACGCAATGATTACGAAGAGACATGTAACTCCTAAATTCAACCTCCCAATTCTAATATCTAAACACCGCCTAGATACCAATCCGTACCCGGCAATTCCTATATATTAATCCATGGATCCTTCTTGACTTGAGGATGCCGTCGTCTCATCGCACCAGCTCATTGCCGTCAACAACGCCGCTCTTCGTCCGGATATCGCCGGGAGCAAAAGGCGATGCTCAAGGAGGTGAAGGCCCAGCAGAATCGATGCACGGGAACTACTCGAGGGGGGCAGTTGAATGAGGGGGATGGGTGAGAGCTCGGACGTCGCCCCTGGCGACCAGGAGCCCCCTCTCCCACCACCGCGCGCCGCCGCCGCCACGCACCACCTCCAACCGCCGGGCAACTCAACTCGAGTGCCGGACCCCCCTCCTCCACCCCACCAGCCCCATCCACCAATCCCCCGACCTTCGCAGCCACGACCTGGCCGCCGCACAGCGAAGCCGCCAGCCACCGACGCCCTCGCCTGCCAGAGCTCAAGCTAAGGCCGGGAGAACAGTTCCAACAAACTCTTCTCCACGATTGTTTCTCCACGGCGATGCCCTCCATCATCTCCCCGCTCGGCTCCTCCCCTCCAGGTATCATCTGGGTTACTCCCCCGTCGAGGTCTCCTTCCTTCAACTCCGAGTCCATCTCCATGCTGCTGTCCTTCCACTTTACTGCTCCCCCTGCTCACCTGCGTGCTCATGAACTGGAGCCTCTAGTTTTTAGCGCGAAGATCACCAATCAAAATGTGGCTAACTTCATTCTGGTTCGCGGGTTTATCCGCCATGGCGCCTTGGTTTTCGAGCTCCACGCGTCCCTAGACGCCGCTCGGCGCGCGGCCGCTAGAGCCACTGAGGGCAATGCACTAGCTGCGTTTACTCCTCAGCAACTCTCTGAGCTGCGCACTGCCACCGCGCCGAACGGGACAAGACACTACGGCGACAGCAGGAAGGCTCATTCACTCCGGTCAGCGGTTCAGTCTGCAAGGGAAGATTTTGAGAATCCTCCACCTGACCTGAACTCTTTCCCTCCTCTTTCTGCACCTCTGCTCCCAACACCCCCGACAGCCCCCCTCACGGAGACGGCTCGCCAACCACAGGCTGGGCATTCAAACGGTGTCTTCACTGCTCCACCGGCCACACCTTTCTTGAATGCTCTCCTCTCCTCTCCCCTAATCCCTCACCCTCCACGTACCGTCCCGCCTGGTCACCTTTAAACCCCCACCGGCTGGCTGCTTCCGTTGCCTCTCGCCTCTCCACTTCGTCAAAGATTGCCGTGATCCTGTTCGTTGCCGCCGATGTGGTAGGAACGGCCACCGCCAGAACACCTGCACCATGCCGCGCCAGTTCCGTGTCACCCCTTGGCCGCGCCGCCCCACCATTCCGATCCCCTCCACTCGCATCCCCGTCTCCCCGGTTCCTTTCTCTACCCGAACTACGCCGCCGCCGCCTTCTCCGGGAGGCCCACCGCCCACACCTGCTCCCTTCCAACCCCAGCTAGCTGCCAACTTTTCCTCCATGCACGACGTCCCCTCCTCCAGCTCCAACCCGCCAGATATGCAGCTCCCTGCCAGGGCCTCCCCAGCGGTGTTCCCTGCCCCTCCACCAGCGCCACCCACCCATCGCCGGTCTAACAGCGTCCCCATCCTCTACCCCCGCTCCATCGACATCGGAACGTCCCCCCGCCAGTCCCCGGGCAACGGATCCACCTCACCGACTGCCTCTCATGTCTCAACCCGCTCTCCTCCTCAGCCGGTCTCCCCACCACCTCCGCCGCCCGCCGCTTCTGCTAGCCCGGCCGCCAACCATGCTCCTCCTGCGGATCCCGAGAACCCCTCCTACTGTACCTCCGACGACTCCGACGAGGAGTTCGAGAGCTCAGCTGGGACGGAAGCCTCCGACCCGCCTCCACCGCCGGCAGATGCTCCGGCCTACATGGTCGAGCCTCTCTACCACGTGTGGATGCCTCCTGGGCATCTGGACTATGCTGCCAGACTCGCTTTCGCTTTCGCCACCCCGCCTGAGCAGGTGGTCAACGTGGCGACCTACATCCGCGCAGCCGTCCATGCCTCCTCTCCGGGCGCCAACTTCGAGCTGCTCCCCTCCTCCCGCGGCTCCATGCTCCTTCGGTTCCACTCCACGGAGGAACGCGAGGCCGTCCTCGCGCGCAGCCCCATCGTCCATGACATGGCCCGCGTGTCCTTCGAGCGCGCCGAGGAGACTTCCAACCGGTTCGTGCGGGCCACGATCGACCTGGCTTGCGGCGGTCGCGGCTACGGACTTCCCTCCGGAGCACTGGTTCGAGGAGTACATCCCGCCTGCCTTCAGCAGCTGGGGTGACGTCGTCGAGATCGACCCTTCCTGCATCAACATGCACGACTACTCCTCTGTCCGGGTGGTGGTCGAAATCGGCACCCCGGTGGTGCCCGACGACCTCTGGGTATCCTTCCCTGGCATCAAAGAAGGGTGCCTCTTCAACCTCACCGAGCTCGGCATGTGGGAGCGGGACACCCGCTATGATGCCAATGGCAACTATATCCCCTTCTTCCACCACCCTCCGCTGCCACCGCCAGCTGCCCCAGGCAACCACCCACCCTTCTACGGCCCTCCTCCACCACCACGTGCTCCGCCGCCAACACCCGATCACCTGGATGGTCGCTACCACGTTCAGCACCCTGCCTTCCCTGGGTTCGCTAGCTTCTACTATGGGGCCATTCGGTACCCTCTGCTCCCCCCGCTCCCTGCTCTCCCAGTGATCATCCACCTGAACGTCGCCCCCCACCCACCCACAAGCCATCTGCTTGCGCTCCCATGGCACGCAGATGACACTGTTCTCCACTCTGCCTCTCCACCTCCCCCAAACAGTGAACAAACCGCGCCACCACCAGCTCAGCCAAAGCGCGCCGCTCGTGTCCGCTCGTCGCCTCCGGCTCCCACCAGGAATAGCGCGCGCCTGGCAGGGAAGGAACCGGCCGAGCACATCACCATCGCCGGCCGCGCCACGCGTCTGAAGTCTCTGCGTGAAGAGCTGGCCGGTTGCTCCAAGGAACTGCAGAACCAGATCAAGAAGCGTGGAGCGCTCAAGAAGAAGAGAGAGCCGCTCAGCTCGGTGGATCTCCGCAAGATTGCTTCTGCGGCAGGCCTAGGCGCTGCCACGGGCCAGGCCCTCAAGATGGTGCTGCGCAGCACCAATGCATGAGCATCCCTGTGCTGAGCACCTCATGTCTGACATCACTCGTACACACTCCCTAACCACCCTCTTCTCCTCCACCACCACTGACTTCACGCTCACAATTACGAACGTCTATGCCCCCTCAAACCACGACAGAACACCAGCCTTCCTCCAGGAGCTCACCGATCTAGCCACCCTGGTTTCCGGGCCATGGATTATTGTTGGCGATTTCAACCTCCTTCGTCAGCGCGCTGACAAGAACACTGGCTCCTTCAACTCCACGCTTGCCTCAACCTTCAACAACACAATCAACTCCCTCCATCTGTTCGAGCTCCCCCTTCTAGATCGCCTCTACACCTGGTCCAATCTACGGGATCAACCTACGCTTGCACGCTTGGACAGAGCCTTCTGCAACGCGGACCACAACTCCTCCTTCCCCAACACAACCCTCTCCTCCCTCACTAGGATCACCTCGGATCATATCCCTCTGATGGTCACCATTACAACTGAGCTGCCTACCTACTCCTCCTTCCGCTTTGAAAATGCGTGGCTGAAAAACCCCCGTTTTCTCCACGCTGTTCTTCTGGCTTGGCAAACAGCTAATGGTCATGGCGACGCCGTTGGCACCCTAGCCGGCAAACTGAAGGCGACCAGGTATGCTGCCAAGGTCTGGGCCAAACACCACCGTGCACCACCCCTCCTACATAACAACTGCAAATTTCTTATTGCTTTAATCGATCTCTTCGAGGAATTTCGAGCTGTTTCTCCAGGGGAACAGATGTTGCGCCGTGCCGCCAAAGAGCGCCTCGGCCTGCTGCTACGGGAACGCGCTGCCTACTGGAAACAAAGGGGAAAAATAAAAGCCATCAAGGAAGCCGATGCGAACACAAGGTTCTTCCATGCACATGCCTCGCAGAAGTTAAGAAGGAATCAAATCAAAGCGGTGGAGCTTCATGGAACAATCCTGACGGGTCATGAGGACAAAGTGGCCGCTTTCACTGGCTACTACACTAACCTGCTTGGGACCTCCCCCACTGCGAGCTGGACTTTCAACCTGAATCAGTTATATCAGAACACGCCACAGCCGAGGGTTGCTCTCCTGGACGCCCCTTTCACCGAAGCAGAAGCCAAGGCAGCAATCACTTCAATGAACAAAGATAGTGCCCCAGGACCAGATGGATTCGGTCCCAGCTTCTATGTGGCAGCCTGGACCACAGTATCGCAGCAGATTATGGAATTCCTCCAAGCATTTTACGATGGTCAGGCTGAACTTGAGAGAATCAACAGAGCCCACATAATTCTGCTGCCCAAGAAACCTGGCATTATCACCCCGGACTCCTACCGACCGGTGTCCCTCCAAAACTGCCCCATGAAACTAGCAGGTAAAATCATGACGACAAGGCTACAGAGAGAAATACCTACACTAGTCACCATTGATCAAACAGGATTCATCAAAGGGAGGTCCATATCTGAAAATTTTGTATTGGCAACTGAATTAGTCCAATGTTGTCACAAGCGGAAGCGCCCAACTCTGGTCCTTAAACTAGACTTTGCAAAAGCTTTTGACTCGGTCATTTGGACAAGTCTCCTAGCTGTTTTACAGAGCCGGGGCTTTACAGAGAAGTGGTGTGGTTGGGTCGCTAGCATCCTCAACACTTCCAAATCAGCAGTGGTTGTCAATGGTGTCCCCGGCCCCTGGATCAACTGCAAGCGCGGCCTTCGGCAGGGGGACCCCTTGTCACCATACCTGTTTCTCCTGTTGGCAGATGTCCTACAGAAACTGATCACGAGCTCCGGCCAAGTCAGACACCCTTTGATCGATGCAACCTGTCCAATTTTGCAATATGCTGACGATACACTCATATTACTCAGAGCCCAATTGGAAGATGTCACAGCCCTGAAAAACCTCCTTGATGCATTCAGCAATGCAACCGGTCTCAGAGTGAACTACCGCAAAAGCACACTTGTTCCCATGCATGTGCCAGATGGGGATCTACAACAATTCAACCAGATACTTGGGTGCAGGATTGAGGGATTCCCCCAAACCTATCTTGGCCTGCCGCTGTCTAATGAGAAGCTCAAACTCTCAGCTTTCACGCCCTTGATTGACAAAGCTGACAAATACCTGGCAGGTTGGCAATCCCATTACCTGAATCATCAAGGCAGGGTAGTCCTAGTGAACACAGTGCTAAGCTCTTTAGCTGTCTACGCGATGCTCTCAATGCTCCTGCCGGTGGGGGTGCTGGAAGCTTTGGATGCCCGCCGCCGCGCCTTCCTTTGGTCCGGAGAAGGCCACACCTCCGGAGCTAAATGCTTGGTAGCCTGGGAGAAGGTTTGCCTGCCCACAGAGCAAGGAGGACTTGGAGTCAAACAGCTTGAACTGCAAAACCAATGTCTAATGATGAAAATGGTGCACCGCTTGTACAATCCATCAGGATCACTCTGGGCGACTAAAGTGAGGCTAGACACAGACTTGGCAAACCTCAGCAGCAAGTGGGTAGGGAGCCACTGGACCTCTCTGCAGAAGCTTCTCCCAAGCTACCAGAAACTAACAGGTGTAGCCATTGGCAATGGGAACTCCACATCATTTTGGCATGACACCTGGCTCCCAGCAGGACCTCTGGCCGATTGCTACCCAGCACTCTACACTCATGCTGTCCAGCAACATGCTTCAGTGGCCAACATCTTGCAACGTAATATCCGGAACTGCATGAAGCCAAGACTCTCCCATGCAGCGCTGGTGGAATTGAGTGAAGTGGAAACTCTATTAGCAGATGTCCAGCTAACAGATGGTGACGATGACCGGGAATGCCCTTTCACAAACGGTGCGGGTCACTTCGACTCCGGCCTGCTCTACAAGGCCATAATGAGCCAAGGTACCAAGAGCGATATAGCAGATTTTGCATGGAACAACCGTGCCCCCCCCCCCCCCCCCCCCCCCCCCCCC
>OAMR01000001.1:7604580-7621680 GCA_900205405.1 Echinochloa crus-galli | reverse complement strand
TTCCACTCGTGCAATTCTTTGGATGGCTACTAGTTCAGCAAAGGATCCAGTGCAAGACCAATCTCTCCAAAAAGAACATTGTCGACAACGAAGTATGCGAGATATGCAAGCTACAGCCAGAGTCCACAAGACACATCATATTTGAATGCCCGAGTGCACAGGACTTCTGGCTCCGGCTTAACTTGGATCCACTACAACTCCCTGCAGTGAGCTCGATCTGGACACTACGGCGCCCTGACCATATCCCCTCCTTGCACTTCAACATGTTCATCCTGCTATGCTGCTGGAACATCTGGAAGATCAGGAATGAAGCTGTATTCAGGGGAGAAGCTGCTACGCTGACGAAGCTACAACGAAACTGCAAGGAGGACGCCATCCTCTGGCGGCATCGTCTACCGTTTGCCGAGATGATTGTGGTCGACGCCTGGTGTCAAGCATTTTCTAATATGTAATAGTACAAATAAGGCTCATGTAAAAACTCCAAAATTCATGATGGTGGGGGAGCATGTTTTATTGCTCCCCCAGGGCAATATATTCAGGTGGGCACAGGACAGCTAGGGAAAGCAAATTAAGGCGCTGGAGGATCCAGGTACGGTGCCTGAGCTGAACTACAATGGATGTGAAGCAGCTAACAGGGTAATAAGCTAATAGGATAATTATTGCGGTGTGGGTTATTTAATTAATTTATCTCGGTAACCATCGTCCTATCGATAATTCAGCATGTTTAGTGATTTTCGTTATTCCATTCAATCTGGTGATTATATGATTGCTTGACGCATGCATGTATGATATGTTTGTGCTAGCCTAAACTGTGTAGAGACATCTCCGGTTAGACGAAAAGACTAGGGATAATTGCATATCTGCCCTTGTTTTGGGCTCTAACTCTATGTTTGCCCCTCCTTTATCTGACTTTGCATGTTTGCCCCTCTTTTTTTAATCTGAGTCTTCCGTCTGCCCCTCTTTCTTAACGCTGTCACTTGAATCGATTAACGGTGAAAAGAAAAATAGAACAGAAAAGAGAAAACAAGAGGAAATGACTAATTCACCCCTGCCTCATCCACAGCATGCCGGTCCAAATGCCTAAGTCTTGCTCTGATGTACTATACGATGCATGCAAAAGAAAATGTTATCACTTACTTGAAGTATATGACGTCATATTTGTCAAAATAGACCCATTATATGATCTCACAATATAATAGACATATTATCCAAAATAGGTCCATATTTACACATTTTCGTGGAATATATGCCAAGGGCATACATGTCTTGTTAGCTTTTAGTTAACACTGTTAAGTTTTCTTCACAGAGTAGGGGCAACCGGAGGACTCAAATTCAAAAAACAGGGGCAAACATGCAAAGTGAAAAAAAGAGGGGTAAACGTGTAATTGAAGATGAAAATGAGGGCAGTTATGCAATTGGCCCAAAAAGACTAAGAGCAGAGTGCATGATGAGAGATACAGGATTTCTACTCTCTTTATCTCAGTTTATAGATCGTTTCATAGATACCTTGGCTATTGCTGTGCACCAGGAGCACTACTTAATTCCATTGCAAACCTACTTAATTGTATGTCATCATGCTATTTAATTCCATTATAAATACCGGTCAACAATTGCCTGCTATTAGGCTAGCTACCCCACGCGTGGGCCCGGTTGTGGTCGTCGCAATCATAGACGGCAAATAAACAGTATTGACTACTCTGTTCGTCCAAGAAATAATATAGCCCTAGCATTTTAAGGAGTCAAACAAATTTAACTTTAACCAAATTTATAAAAAGTTATAAGATATTACACAAAAAAGATAAGCTTATATCATTCTAACCTCAGTTTACTCTTTACAAAGTTACCGATTAATTTGTAAAAAATTGGTTTAAGCTCAATCTCAAATTAATTCTTGTTTACCATGTTTTCTAATACACGCGTGTGTCGCGTGCACTCTACTAGTATAATAGATAGATAGATAATAGATATTTTGATGTCATGCCGATGTGATGAAAAATTTGGAATTTTGGGAACTAAACACACGCGATGGCTGATGCTACTGCTCATCATTCCGGGGAGATAAACGGCATGCATCTCCCCATCCGCTGCATTCTCTATCACCATGCATGACAGCAGGAAGAAAAGCAATCCAAGCACC
Source organism: Echinochloa crus-galli (assembly GCA_900205405.1). Classification (NCBI taxonomy): domain Eukaryota; kingdom Viridiplantae; phylum Streptophyta; class Magnoliopsida; order Poales; family Poaceae; genus Echinochloa; species Echinochloa crus-galli. The sequence continues at coordinate 7,619,543 of OAMR01000001.1, read as the reverse complement.
CGGACGAAGGACACAGACACTAGGCTACTCCGATCCTATCCTATCCCAGCTTGTGGGTGATGAGCCCCTGGATGGATCCGACGAGCGCGAAGGCGCTGACGAGCAGGCAGACGACGCTGAAGGTCTGGAGGACGAGCCAGCGCGCGGACCACCGCGCCACGCCCCGCTGGATGAAGTACATCTCGACGGGGAAGTAGATTGCCAGCGGCCAGAAGTTGAGCGCGCCCAGCAGCGCCAGCACCTCGTTGAAGTAGGGGAACGCCACCGCCACCGCCGTCGTCGACGCCACGTACAGCGTCCGGAAGCACACCCGCAGCAGGTTCACCCGCCACGGCGGCAGGCACGGTACCCGCACCGTGTGGAAGTCGTTCACGAACCCGCTGTCCGGGAACCGCTCCGCGAAGAACCTGTCCGCGAACTGGAAGATCGGCTGGCTGTACACCTGGGTTTTCAGACACGAACGCGGCAGTGTTTTTCTCAGGCTCTCAGTTTGTAATTCTGAACTTTCTGAAGATCCCTGCGGCTGTGTCAGGGCGGCGTACGGACCTGGTACCCGCCCAGCAGGTGGAGGATGATGCAGGCGTTGGCGAAGTCGATAAGCCAGTAGGGCTCGTAGAAGCCGAAGCCGGTGAGGAGGTTGCCCGGCGCGTCGCTCCCGAAGGCGGGCGTAGCCGAAGCAGCCGCAGCAGAGGTAGAAGAACGTCGTGACGAAGATCGAGATCATGGACGCCTTCTTCATCGTCTTGTTCTCGGCCGGAGGGGACTTCAGGGTGTCCTAATAAATGATCAGAGGCAAAATGAAACGATTTTTTTAGTGATGTGATTAATTCTGCTACTGAATTACTAGTGAGTGAGAACTATGCAAGAACTTTCGGGCAGTAATTCTGAACGGAATCTATTTACCTGTATTTCCAGGAGGATTAGGGAGTACGGGTATGCAAACGCGATGTCGCCGATGGCCTGCGAGACGCGCCAAATCTTCTGCACAGGCGTCCTCATCGGAACACCTGTTATGCTTCCTTTGATCGTCCCGTTAGCTGAAGAACAGAAACGAGTCGGTGAGCTTGTCTGCTGTATACGTACATTCACAGAGACCTCTAAACGTCTAACTGATGTACATAATTTATCAGCTCGGATAATAACTGAACGAAACTGGTACGTAACTCTTCCTGTAAAAGTGTCCAACTCAAACGAATGAGTGGTCAGATCGGATTAGCTGGTGAAAGAAGCAGGGGTCGCATACCAATGGTGGTGGCGAGGCCGAGGCCGAGGCTGATGAAGGCGTAGGAGAAGGACATGACGGCGGCGACGACGGAGAGCCAGGCCATGTCGTGGAAGTCCGGTATGAAGGAGAGCAAGAGCTGCGCGGCGCCGAAGACGAGCATGTAGTAGCTGCCGCCGTAGCTGCAGGGCGCGTCGTGGCCGTGCTTGTGGTAGCAGTTGGCCTTCAGGATCGCCCTGCAACATCAAAAAACAGAGCAACCCGGCACAGAACACACAAGCACACACGACCAGGGTCAGGATAACCAGCAACAGCACAATTAATAAAGCAGTCAGCAGGAGAGCTAGCCCTGCTCCACATACACGGGCAGGAAGCAAAGCACGATGCCAGAGACAGACAGGTAAATAAAGCTGTGCGGGGGGAAACAAAAAAAAAAGAGGAAAATTCCGTTACCGGCGGGCGGCTGGCTACCTTATGCTAGTGGCGGTGGTGATGGTATAGGCGACGCCGCAGCCGTAGAGGCTCACGAGCTGCAGCGAGCCGCAAGCCCAGGTGTGCTTCTTGCCTGAGCCACGTCGTCGCCAGCACACACACACACACAGAGACACAGTACACCGGATTATTAAGGGAAGAAAGAAAGAAAGGCCACCATGAAAGCACGCACACGAGCATCATCGATCATAAAGCTTGTTCAATTCAATCTACAGAATGAAGGTTCTCTCAGCTCGTTCGTTCATGGCTGCTGTTAGTTAGTTGCTAGAACGAACGAACGAACGGCGTCGTGGCAGTAGGGGTATATATACCGTACCGAGGTAGCCGCGGACGGCGTCTATGTAGGAGCGGTTGCGCGGGCCCTTGCCGGCGGGGTCGCCGCGGCGGTAGCAGTCGGCGAGCAGCGCGGCGGAGACGTAGGTGACGAGGGCGAAGCAGAGCATGCAGGCGGGGCCGATGACCCAGCCCAGCTGCGCCACGCTCCACGCCAGCGACAGCACCCCGGACCCGATCACCGCCGTGATGATGTGCGCCGCGCACGTCCACGCCGTGCCGCTCCGGGGCGGGCGGTGCCCGTCGTCGTCGCACCGGCCGTCCAGCACCTCGAGGGAGTCGTGCACCGCCATCTACCACTGGGTGGGGGCGGCGTGCGGCCGGATCGGGTGCGACTCGGCCGCCGGGAGAGGCACGGCTAGCTGCTCTCGGAGGCTTGAGCAACACAGGCGCGGGCTGCAAGCTACGGAGTACGGAGTGTCTGGGAGGTAGCTTGTCAGTGGGGGTGGAGCTGAGCTACGCTATCAGCAAGCAGCAGCAGCAACTCGGTGGCCAGTGCCTGGAGGCTGGAGCTGGGGTGGTCTGGTCACTGCCTCACTGGTCAGATCGGCATATAGCCGGGAAGGCGCGCCGCTTTGTCCGCTTTGCGCCCGGGTGCGCCGTATCGCCGCGCAAGTCCGCAAACCTTTCGGGGTGGGCGATCCGGGAAGTCCCGCAGCGAGCTACCACTGCCATGATGGGAGGCACGCGCGTGAATGATATATGCTGCGCCACCGCCACGCTACGGGTTGAGGCGAGGCGAGGCGAATGGGAGGGATGCATATGCATAGGGGTCCTGCGAAATGCAACGCAGTTACGCCGGACAGTGGCTACTGGCAAGGGCAACTGGCCTGGCCAGGGCAGCGTGGTGGAGCAGTACCACTTCAATGGGAGAGCAGAGCGGGACCGTTCGCACGTGCACTTGGACGACAAATGCATTCCCCTCGCTCGGAGAATGAGAGACGGACACGGGCCACACCGCCACAGTACCGTGTCACGAGTCGTCAGGGCATGCGGGGAGCTCGCTCGGAGCCTGGGACGACGTCGTCCGCCGGAGCGGGACCCGGTACGGTCGTCGACGGGTCAGCGATCGACATTGCTACGGCCTACGGGCACGACAGCTCCAGGAGCACGCATGGCACGGCCCCGACTTTTTTCCGCCACGACATGGTGCGGCTTCCGCTCGGGCAACTGGCCTGCATGATCCCTGCCCGGACCATCCAACCCGGCACAGAACACACAAGCACACACGACCAGGGTCAGGATAACCAGCAACAGCACAATTAATAAAGCAGTCAGCAGGAGAGCTAGCCCTGCTCCACATACACGGGCAGGAAGCAAAGCACGATGCCAGAGACAGACAGGTAAATAAAGCTGTGCGGGGGGAAACAAAAAAAAAAGAGGAAAATTCCGTTACCGGCGGCGGCTGGCTACCTTATGCTAGTGGCGGTGGTGATGGTATAGGCGACGCCGCAGCCGTAGAGGCTCACGAGCTGCAGCGAGCCGCAAGCCCAGGTGTGCTTCTTGCCTGAGCCACGTCGTCGCCAGCACACACACACACACAGAGACACAGTACACCGGATTATTAAGGGAAGAAAGAAAGAAAGGCCACCATGAAAGCACGCACACGAGCATCATCGATCATAAAGCTTGTTCAATTCAATCTACAGAATGAAGGTTCTCTCAGCTCGTTCGTTCATGGCTGCTGTTAGTTAGTTGCTAGAACGAACGAACGAACGGCGTCGTGGCAGTAGGGGTATATATACCGTACCGAGGTAGCCGCGGACGGCGTCTATGTAGGAGCGGTTGCGGGGGCCCTTGCCGGCGGGGTCGCCGCGGCGGTAGCAGTCGGCGAGCAGCGCGGCGGAGACGTAGGTGACGAGGGCGAAGCAGAGCATGCAGGCGGGGCCGATGACCCAGCCCAGCTGCGCCACGCTCCACGCCAGCGACAGCACCCCGGACCCGATCACCGCCGTGATGATGTGCGCCGCGCACGTCCACGCCGTGCCGCTCCGGGGCGGGCGGTGCCCGTCGTCGTCGCACCGGCCGTCCAGCACCTCGAGGGAGTCGTGCACCGCCATCTACCACTGCCCGGGTGGGCGGCGGCCGGGTGCCGGACCGGGTGCGACGCGGCCGCCGGGAGAGGCGCGGCTAGCTGCTCTCGGACACAGGCGCGGGCTGCAGGCTACGGAGTGTCTGGGAGGTAGCTTGCCAGTGGGGGTGGAGTGGAGGCTAGCAGCAAGCAGCAGCAGCAGCAGCTGGGGTGGCCAGTGCCTGGAGGCTGGAGCTGGGGTGGTCTGGTCACTGGTCAGATCGGCATATAGCCGGGATGGCGCGCCGCTGTGTCCGCTTTGCGCTTTGGACGACGGAACCACGGACGGGCGGGTGCGCCGTATCGCCGCACAAGTCCGCAAAACTTTCGTGGTGGGCGGTCCGGGAAGTCCCGCAGCGAGCTGCCATGGTGGGAGGCACGCGCGTGAATGATATGCTGCGCCACCGCTACGCTACGGGTTGAGGCGAGGTGAATGGGTGGATGTGGATGGGAGGGATGCATAGGCAAGCATAGCATAGGGGTCCTGCGAAATGCAACGCCGGACAGTGGCTAGGCTACTGGCAAGGGCAACTGGCCTGGCCAGGGCAGCGTGGTGGAGCAGTACCACTTCAATGGGAGAGCAGAGCGGGACCGTTCGCACGTGCACTTGGACGACAAATGCATTCCCCTCGCTCGGAGAATGAGAGACGGACACGGGCCACACCGCCACAGTACCGTGTCACGAGTCGTCAGGGCATGCGGGGAGCTCGCTCGGAGCCTGGGACGACGTCGTCCGCCGGAGCGGGACCCGGTACGGTCGTCGACGGGTCAGCGATCGACATTGCTACGGCCTACGGGCACGACAGCTCCAGGAGCACGCATGGCACGGCCCCGACTTTTTTCCGCCACGACATGGTGCGGCTTCCGCTCGGGCAACTGGCCTGCATGATCCCTGCCCGGACCATCCATCCCCCTATCATTGGCGAAGTCGGCATCGGCGGCCAGAATCTCCTTCCGGAGCAGTGCACGCAACTGGAAGCTCGCCGCGCCACCCGCTCCGTACGACCACGGCGAAAGTGACATTGATAGCGCCCAACGCTAGCCCTCGTTCCTTTGGCAAGGTTAAAGAGGCTCTGAACGAGCGGGAACGACTTCGTTTGCACATTGAGGCATTGAGGGACGTGGACTGAAACGATAATGGTTTTCTTTTGTATATACGGTTTGCATGATTATTGTTAGTTGTTTTTTTTCCTTTTTGTTTTCACCAGGATGCTCGATTGACTCAAGTTCTCGCATACTACTATCAATCAATTGAATCGAAATTATTTTGAGACTACTAATGAACAAACACTTTCTCAGTTGGCCTCAATGGTGATGGGAGATTTTGGTGACCAGTCCTAATCTAGAGCTTGGCATCAACGCAGTCTAGTAGGTCTTCAGGGTCACGGGTTTCGCCCGCATGGGCCTAATATCGCTCAGGCTCGACACGTTTTTCATCAAAAGAGAAAGATATGACCTACATAAAGTCATAAACCCAGACTGTACTAGCTAATCTCGTTGAGTGAAGATATTACACACGAGATTTCGTGACCTAAGCAGCAGCAAACGGGCACAAACAGCAAAATCTTGAAAACATTTCGATTACAACACCAGTGACCGAGCATCTCTCCATCTTTTGACTTGTGTAGTTGCCATTGCCCGACGATATCGCGGAGTTGTTGTCATGGAGGGGTTTTATCACCTTTTCTGGACAATTTGGACCATTTTGATTCGTTTTCCGTATCAAGAGGGCCAGCATCAAGCCAAAATCCATATTGCCTTCTTGACGTGCTACGGCACACTCCTATATACTGATTGCAAAGGCGGATGATTCATCAGCAGCATGACCCATCCCGGACTGACCGAAATAATTCAGCCGTCCTGGTGAGGCCCGTACGTGTTCATCAGTAACCTTGGAACCTACTGTAGGCACGTAGAATCGAATTGCTGCAGGTCAAAAAGGAAAACTCGTTCTCTTTTCAAAAAAAAAAGGAAAACTCGAGGTCGCGCTCGTCGGTCTGCCTTTTTGACTCGCTAGTCCTCTCGCGCGCGGCTCAAGAAAACTACTCTCAGTGGCAAGCTTCTACGGAGTACGTGACACATTCCTCTAACTCGCTACCCGTCAAACAGACCGTGACGACACAGGGACAAGTTCTGCTTGTGTTTTTCCTCTTAGATTGGAAATGGTATCCGGAGAAAACGATCTGAACCCAGGAGGAAAGCAGAGCATAGGCCAGTAGAACTAGAAAACAGTATAGCTAGTGGTGCGGTATGCAGACATGGAGTTATCATAACCACTGGTACAGCTACAAGCTAATACAGTACTGTACAACGAACTCGATCATGGCCAGTGTGATGATTGATGAGGTGCGGTTTGGAATCTACGAAAGTACCTTTTGGCACAAACTATTCCAGAGCATCGCCTTATCAATCAATCAAGTCTAGTTAAGTAGTTACGTTGAACCTGAGACGGACTGACGGGAGCTGGATGGGAGCCCCCCTGCGAGCTGACAGGATGCCGCTTCTACAAAGAGCGGTGCACAACGTGAAAGAGCTTGTAGCCTGGTGGTTACAATGCTATAGTAGCACCCTTAGGTTGCGGGTTCGACTCCTCATTGGAGCGAATTTTCAGGTCGTTTTAAAAAAAATCCCCTCGCCGGTTTCCGGGATTCGGGAGGTTTTTCTAGACCGGAAGAAAGTTCCTTCTTTTTAATGAAAAACCGTGGGGCGGTCTAACCCCATCGGTCTAGTTTTTTAAGAGCGGTGCACAACTGCACAGCATTTGCATCGACCGGCGAGCGATGAAACGACCTTCGATTCCCAAAGTGTAGCAACACCTTTCCTTTTGAGCTCAATCTAGACGCATTATTTCTAGATGGCGCAATCACGACAGTGTTGCTCGGGCGGCCCACGGTGACGCAGATGGATTGCAGAGAGAGCCTGAGGTCGACCTCAGTTTGGGAGAGAAACGGGAGGCGAGATGGCAAAAATATAGATTCCCCCGACTCCCCGTTAGAACAAACGAGGAAGCGGGAAAATATGACGGCAAACCTGCTTTGCTAAAATGAAAAAGGGCTGGCGGGGGATTTTTGTCAATAGACTATTCCTTTATTTTTACAGGTTGTCTACAAGAGGACGCACTGGACCATATTACTCTAGAGAGAGGAGGATCGTCTAGTGATGAAGGAAGGATACATGATGATTGAGACTACAACCATAGAGGTTTTCACCAGGCATGACTGACGTTTTATTAATAGACTTACTCTTTGAATGAAACCATTTTATTTGTGTCTTTTATTTTGGGTCAAAACTTTGTTTTTTCGTTTTCTTGGAGTGTGAGCTTCTCGAGATTTGTAATAAAGAACAGTTTTATGTATTGGTCGATGCAGTGGCTGCAATATTATTAAATAATATTTTCCTTTTATTTTTCTAAAAAAAGAGGTGGAAAAATTCAAACTAGGTGACTTTATTTGTGGACCTGAATACTTGACTATTGGACCCAAGGCCTACGGGTATCAAGGCCCTACTAGGTGTGGGCGCGGGCCTAAGAGAGGCCTTTGCGTAACGCGCAGCTGCTCGCATGGGTTGTTAGCCCACAAGCCGGATTCGTGGTGACTACGACGCAGCTCAGCAGCAGATGCAGCCCACCCACATGCGACAACAACACACTACGCCCAGGCCCAGCACAATAGAATCACTCACGGAGGTGTACTGCTAGGTCGTGTCGTACTGCAAAAGGCACATGTAGCGTATGCGTATTTGGGTACAGACAGGAGGATGCAATGGAAGCGGGCGTACCTGCAGCTGATGGAGGCCGTGATGGTGTAGGCGATGCCGTAGCCGAACAGGGCCGTGTGCTGCAGCAGCATGCACACCCACGAGCTGCTGCTACCTGTCAAAAAGACGTTCGACCGTTTACAAATCGACCAGCAACCGCAAGGGACGTGCTCCCACTAGTAAACAGGAAATCGCATATCCTGGATGTACAGTACAGACAATGATGTGCCTATAGAAAAGTGAAAGAAAAAAATTAAAAGAAAGAAAGAAACCACAGCAGAAATCCTGAATGTGAACCAGGACACAGTGATAGCAACAGCGTTCGACATTTGTCAGGTCAAGATTAATTCCAGATGCGCTGGTCCACATCAAAGCGCTTTCATCTTTGGTACACCTAAGCATTTTGCGGTCTATGTTCCAACTCACCAGATGCCTAGTTGACACTTGACAAGGATGAGAGATAGGTCTTTGCCAATATAGTTCGTCCATGGCAAACTATCGGGACAGATTGAACTGAACCTGCGAATGTTACGCCAAGAGGCTATGGAAGGGAGGGGCTGCCGCTGAGGGGGCCAGGCCCCCCTATCCCAAGGGAACACTAGTAAGGTACACCACTTTTTACCATATAAATAAAAAATACTATTTTCTCCGTTTTAAATTATAATTTGTTTAATATTTTTGACTCTAAGTTTGATCGACGATTTTTTTTAAATTATCATATTTTTATGGTAGCTTGCTTTATTAATAAAAATTCTCCAAAAATGACTTAAATTTGACTATATTTACATAAAGTTTTTGAATAAGGCGGTGTTCACTTCCAAAAATTCCTCCAAACTTTCTCTCTCCAAACTTCACTATTTACTATCACATCAAATCTCTCTCCTCATACATGGAGCACTAAACGTAGGTAAATAAAAAAACTAATTGCATAGTTTTGATGTACACGACGAGACGAATCTTTTGATATCACATCAAATCTCTCTCCTCATACATGGAGCACTAAACGTAGGTAAATAAAAAAACTAATTGCATAGTTTTGATGTACACGACGAGACGAATCTTTTGAGCCTAGATAGGTCATGGTAGGACAATATTTACCACAAACAAACGAAAAGTTGTACAATACGCTACAATGTCCGATGTGATATTTTCACCAAACTTTCACCCCCTCTTTTCAGGAAGTGAACACCCCCTAAGACGAGCAGTCAAACTTATGATAAAAAAATAAAAAAACTATAACTTAGAAACAGAAATAGTATCAATTTAGCCCCCTTAAACAAGATGCTTACTGTAATTTGCCTCACCTATGTTTATGTTCTCGCTTCTAGCATTTCATCTGTACACGTACACATTTGTGTGCACGTGACTGAACTTAACAAACACCCCTATGGATCAAAACTCGAAGGCGAGGAAGAAGATGGGTTCATAACCGAGGAACCACTGACCGCTCGATGCAACCGCAACCAAACGCTGCCGAATCACCAAAATGCTAGTGAAGCCTGGGTCGCCGTCAAGATGTGGCCCGTCCGACGAGTGCGCTGGACCACCGTCGAAGCCGAAGCCTCAGGTGACCCGGCCGAAAACATCTCACAGGACAAAGTCACAGTCGTGTCGGACTCCTCCAATAGATGGATCGCCACGGCTCCTCGCCTGGCTGGCAGTGGCCAGTCGATCACTCCTGTCTCGTCAGGGCAATCCCAACCCAATAACTAGAATGATGTACATAGCATTAAATAAGATGCCATGTAGGATAAAAGATGATGTGGCAATTGAGTTAATGAAGAAAGAGGAGGAAACCGGGTCTTGCATGAGACATGGTTTCTACACGCTATCCAAGATAAAATAAGAGAGGAGCAGCATTTAATTTAGTCATAGAGCATCAGTGTCTGCTTTGGGAGGGTAGTGTCTTGTACTAGTTTCTCGATGATGTGGAGATTATGGACATCAGTACTAGTGTCTTGGGTTAGGACTGGCCTCAGTCGTCACTCGTCAGCCAGGTGTCGCCTAAAGTTACGGACGCCAACTCGTCCACGGACACCGCCCGCCCGGGTGGACAGCCAGCCACCGATCGGTGCGGACAGTGGGGGAGAGTTCGACTTGGAACGCGTTCATTGTCCGTGCTTGGCCGAGCCAGACATCGTGCCAATCGGAGAGAGACAGACAGCCGGTGGGTTCTATCTCTTTCGTATGTGCAGGCGGATGCGAGTTTCCTCATCCGAGCAAGCGAACGCCAAGAAGATTACTACTGGCACATGTGCGAGTTTGCCTTGGACAATTCTTTTTAATTAGTAATTTTCGGCAGCTAACGACCACGGAAGCAGGAGATGCCGTTTGGACAGATTAAGTTGTGACCTGTGACCCATGAGTGCTTGTGCAAAATACTACAAAATGGAAGAGCCTCTGGCGGTGGGTTTAGCGGTTTAACTACCCTACCGCACCAACCTCAATCCTGCATCAGAGTTGTTGTCATGGGGTTTTGGCGCATGTTCAACCAGTCACATCTGGCACAACAGTGTCTATTGCCTCAAACCGCCATGTAAGATGCGCCTCTTAAACCCAAACCATACCCATGTCAGCTCAGCTGGTGCCGGAACTATTGAACGATCCAGCTCGTTTCGCCACTCATCGATCCTTAATTTGTGCCGAACTAAGGCCTTGTTTAGATACCAAATTTGGATGGCCAAATTTGGTACGATGATGTCTCTTCGTAATCATTGCGCCACTGTAGCATTTCGTTTGTATGTGCGAAAAATTGTCCAAAAAATGATTAATTAGGCTCAAAATGTTCGTCTCGCAGTGTACAACAAAACTGTGCAATTAGTTTTTGATTTCATCTACATTTAGTACTCCATGCATGTTATGAAATTTTGATGTGATGGGGAATCTTCTTTTTACGTAGTGTATTTGGGAGTTGCTTTTTGGAGTTTTGAGAACTAAACACGGCCTAAGATGCACTAGCAGTCAAACACAAACACCCATTCTTAACAAACTAGAACAGCTGGTAGTAGACTCATCTAAACAGAGAAGGGTGCGCAGCAGCCAAAAAACAAAAACAAAAAAAAAGCAGAGAGGAAAAGATGGTGGTGGTCCCGTGCGTGGGGGACGCGCGCGACAAGACACGTACCGAGGTTCCGGTCGACGGCGTTGGCGTAGGTGCGGTTGCGGTGCGGGCCGTGCTCGGGGTCCGGCGACCGGTAGCAGTCGGCGAAGAGCGTGGACTGCAGCGCCGTGACGGCCGCGAAGACGAGCATCGCCGCCGGCCCGGCCACCCACCCCAGCTGCGCGATGCTCCACGCCGGACCCGATCACCGCCGTGATCACGTGCGCCGCCGCCGTCCACATGCTCCCTGCAGCAGCATACGCCGGACACGAACACGACGATCGTATCCCCGCCGGTTGTCAGCGCCCGCGATCCGCGACGAATCGGATTCCGAATGCAATTCAGCACGACGGAATCAGAAAAACAGAGGGGGGGGATCGACGGAGGACGGACTCACTCACCGCTCCGCACGATGCCGCCGGCATGCTTCTCGGCGTCCGCGAGGAGGGGCGCGGCGGCCCCGTGGTCCCCGCCCTCGCCGAGCGCCATGGATCGCCGCGGGGCGGGCGACGGGTCGAGCGCGAGCCCGAGCACGAGCAGGCCGCCGCCGTCGCCGGTCTCCGGCCGTTGCCAAATCCACTGCGGTTGCGGATCAGAAGAGGGGCGAACGAATGGTGAAGGGGACTAGTTGTGTCTGCCCTGCCCAGACGGCTATTTGAAGCACCTGGCGCGTGTTGGCTGGCTAGCTGGCTCACTCGAGGGGGAAATGGCGTGTGTTGGGAGGACAAGGAAGAGGCTTTAATACCATTTTTTTTCTTCCGTCTTGTTTTTTTTTGTTTGTTTGAAAAGGACGGCGTGGGTATCTGTACGAGTTTGAGTGTTTGACCCTGCTTCCGATTGGCTCCTTGTACACGAACTGTGGTTACCAAATCGTTCAGCCTCACCAACTAGGCAACCAATACATGGTGTTCAAATCATAAGAAAATTTTAAATGAGCCCCTCTCAAATGCTCTCACACAGATACGTCGTGTTACTTGAATACGTGCAGGGTCCAGCCATCAGTCTGCTGCCACATTTCTGGCTGCCATTCGTTCTCACTAACCTACTCCCTCCGTCCCTAAATGTATGTCGTTCTCGCTTCCCGAGAAACATCTTTAATCAAATATATAAAAATATATATTAATATTTATAGTACATAATAGATATCATTAAATAGATATTTGAATCTAGTTTTTTAATAAATTTATTTGGAGATTAAAATGTTGCACGTATTTTCTACGAATCCGCCACTGTAAGTCATATAGAGGAATCCGTCCTCGTCTTTGTTCTCCTCATAGATAGCAGACATCAAAGACGCTGGGTCGACAAAACAGCAAAATAAGGAAAACGTGGAAAATATAGCATGCAGATGGAATTAGGGAAATGGCAAATCAACAGCAATGTTTGTTCGATGTATACCAATTGGTGGCAAGGTGTTATTAACAAAGACAAAGATTGCCTTCTCTGGGCTCAGCTTGATCCTCTTCCTCACCACATAGATAAACTGGCCGACAGTAAGATCAGCAGGGACAAGGTACCTGCAGAAGCAAAAGGTGTTAACACAAACAGTGACATGCATATATAGGTCCAAGTATTCAATGGAATTTTATCTGAATAAAACCCTGAATGCAATACAGATATGACTACTTACTTCTTTTTATCAATCTCTGGGACATCAGTCTTGACAGCTTTCTCAACAATCACCTGAATCATCAATCACAAATGAGCAATCAAGGGAGCATACATGCAGAAATAGCACAAACAAATTGCTGAACATGTCTTACAGGAATTCTGTCTGGGTACTTCTCCCTGATCCTGGCAGATTCGTTCTGCCTCTTGTCTGTAATAAATCAAAATTCAGAACTCGAGTGGGGGGAAAATAAGCACTGAAAGACAGCTAGGTATGCTTGTACAGTTGTCTGTCCCTAAGGTCTACATTAAAACTGAATCACTAAAATACATTACGAATTCCCCCTAGGTCTAGATTGAACGAAAGTTGTGTTACGACAAAAGCACACAGAAGTAGAGTAAGGATGAAGTGAACTAAACCATAGCAGCCACATTACACAAAGCTATGCGTTGCTGCATCGGGCTCGGCGACGTTGTTGGGTGCAGGCGTGCAGCGTTGCACGAGGCCAGGGGCCCGGCCCTGTCTGCACACCCTTCCTCCTCGCTCCTCAGTCTTCGCACTCAGGATCTTCTCTGCCGCTTGGTCCCTGTGCTCTCCTGCAATATCGCCGTCGGTCGCCGGCCATGACGGGGGCAGGAGGTGGCCGCGGTGTGTCCGGCGCAGGAGATCCTGGAGGGGAGGGTGAAGCCTACTACTGTTGCTTGAAAGACATGGAGGAAATAGAGGAGAAGAGAGAAGAAAGTGGGCCGTTAACTTACAGCCAGCTAAGGCACAGGTTCCCAGAAATTTTGTGAGAGAGGATGGTAGGCCAAGTATTAATAGTTCAGCATGTTTCTTAACCAACCTATTATATGTGTGGGCTTTTAGTTGGCTAAAAGTGACGTGGCAGCAAACATTCAGCCAGCAGCTGGCTGTATTATTAGCCATGCTCTAAGGACGTCCGCAATGGGCGGTCCTATACCGGTTCCATAGGTTTCTCTCTCCTATGGAACCAGGTTCTTACCATTGTGAGGCTAATTCTATAAGGAACCCGCTCCCATGCATGGAACCAGGTCCTATATAATAAAGTGGGAGAGAGAAAGAGAGAGGGTGGAGATGTAGGACCCGTTTATAGATCCACACCCTAGTTCTATACATTGCTGGTAATATATCAGTAGACATTAAATCATTGTGGGACCTATCTATAGAACCGGGGGTGTTCCTATACGAGATGCCCAGTTGGCAATGGCAATGGCATGGCCTGCCGTGCGTGCATTACGACACCTACACCAGCTCGTTTGGTGTTTTATTATAATGAGCTAACGTGTTACATTCCAGCTAAGCATAGTCATAGTATAGCACTAGTATATAAAATTGTTAAATCAATACGAGGTTAGTGATACTAAGTTCACCATGATAAACATAGAGGAGGTAATTGTGCGCACGTTTACCTGGATTAATAAACATAGAGTAGGTAATTGTGCGCGCGTTTACCTGGATTAAGAGTGAAGACCTGGAGAGACTGTTAACTTCTGAGGGAGATTGCGTGTGTTAACTTCTGACGGAAACGCTTCAGACACGGCTGATCGACCTCAGAAACAAGATTACTGTGCGTGGCAGATTAAGCCTTTTCACGGGAAGAGGGGACCCAACAGGCAAGAACACTCGACGACCGGCGCATAATTACGGGTAGCTGCATGATCACGTATTAGAGCCTGCCGCGTGCTCACCAAAAGAGCAATTATATGCAATAGCAAATCACTCCACTTCTCTACACGAGCACTCATGATGCTGCACAACCAACAGCTTAAACAACAATCATCCAGAACTCATATGATTGGAAATCACAATCAGCGTCCGTACTTGTTTCAGTTTTCTCGACTGAAATAACCAGGAAAAACATGAATCGGCAGAGTACAATCTCTCCACCACGCTCACGTTCTATAGCTGGTATTGTACAATCGCTCCAACATAGAGGCCTTGCTACTCACGCAGCCAAAAACAATACGACATGCGAATTTTGTCATTCGGTTAGACAAGGGAATCTACCGCTTCAACCATGAAAAAAAATAGCTCATATATAAACTTCGCCTGCAGCACGGCAGCAGTGGCAATTTAAAACGGACATCACGAACACAGATAACACGAATATCACATAAGAACGAGCCCAAAGGCAAGTGCACAAATAGGCAAATATTTCAATCCAGAAGCATATAGTATTTCACTACCACGGTCCATTGACTTTATAATGCCGAAAACATTTAAACGCTAAGGACGAAATAAACCATTGAAGCAAATCTGGCAGCATACTAGGGACGACGTGTATATACACATGTTTTACGGCAGCAGCAGCTTGATCATGCTTGGGCGATGGGAGCAGCACTTGCAGGAAGGTAGCTAG
>OAMR01000001.1:7556327-7603212 GCA_900205405.1 Echinochloa crus-galli | reverse complement strand
CTTGATTTCGCTTCAGTTAATTCGTGACTTGAAGTGGCAATGATTCATATTTTCACACTGTGTGGTACCTATCTAAAACCCACGGTAAAAAGGTATCACTTATGGTTTTGTGTGAACCGGCAGTCGTTATATAGCGTTTGGAAAAAAATATATTTTACAGTAGAGACTGTTGATCTGAGCTAGTAGCAACTCATACACCTAAATAAATAACGTCTTCCGCTGTTAGCCTGTTACAGAAAACACAGTTGGGGCCATTATATTGGCCTTGCTTATTATATGTGACCTATATGTTACGATTTCCTTGTTTATAACTGCGCCATGTGCCACCGACGGGCACTACGGCGACCATCGTCCCTCGCTCGATCTCATCTTAGCTTGTTCGGCTTCACATTATATATTTTCCTGCCTACCTTGCCTTACCTCCATGCTTCCCCCAGGTTTGACCCCCGTGTTCAGAGACTTCCGATCTGGTTTTGGGGCTCTCTTCATTGAGCACCGCGCGCGTACCCTTGTGGCAGCAGGTGGTTAGCTAATGCTCGGTGCTTCTTGCGTTATTCTTCTGTATATTTTGCCCATGTCGTCCTCATGTAACCATGCATGTGCGACGCCGGGTCCTTGATTTTGCAGAGCTCGGCGTTGACGCTCGACCATGGAGATGATTCCGGCTGGGGCCATGAGCACTGCCGGGCAGCTGATCGGCGACGAGTACCGGCTTCTCCGTGGCGTCCGCGACCAGGTCGCCGACCTGCGGGACGACCTGGCTGCCATGAACGCCCTCTTCTCCATGCACTCCGCCGCCGAGGACGGCTCCGTGGACCCTTTCACCAAGGAGCTCATGAAGCAGGTGCGCGAGCTCGGCTACGACACTGAAGACTGCGTCGACCTGTACAGGCTCCGGGTCAGATGCAGGCCCGGCGACGGCTTCCTCACCAGGTGGAGGCACGGGCTCGCCACGCTCCTGGAGCGCCGCCGCCTCGCCGGCGAGATCACTGCCCTCCGCACCCGCGCCGTCGCCATCAGCGACCGTTACCAGCGGTTCGGGTTCAGCCTCGAGGCGCTCCGGCGAGGCTCCTCGCCGGCGCAGGCCGCGGCTGCAGTGCCGGCGTATGCACGCCGCTCCGGAGGAGCACCAGGAGGAGGAGATCCTCGTGATCGTGAGAACCATGATTTCGTCGGCATGGACGAGCAGGCCAGCGATCTGGCCAAGAAGATGAAGGAGCGGGTCGATGGAGAGCACCGTCTCAGGGTGTTTTCTATTGTCGGATTCGGAGGTGTGGGCAAGACTACGCTGGCCATGGAGTTGTGCCGGCGGCTGGAGACGGATTTCCCGTACCAGGCAATGGTGTCGGTGTCCCAGGCGTTCGAGCCCAGCAGGGACCGCAAGACGCTGCTCCAGCGCGTGCTTGAGCAGATCGTGAAGCCCAAGACGGAGGACGCGAGAGGTGTGAGGCAAGAGGGGACGCTGGCAAATATCGGTGCTCTAAATGACCAGGAGCTGTCCGCCAAACTCAAAGAGATTATCAAGGACAAGAGGTACGTATAAAGGTTACCACACCATCTAGGAATCTGTACGTAAAACAGCGTATCAAGAGCTTGTTATGTTGTTCTTTTTTTCTTTGAAAAACATAGGGGAACGTCGGTTCAGATTCTATTTGGATCCACCAGCTAAATTTTAGTTGTTAGAGTTTAGCTACTGTTGATCCAAACAGTCCAACTAAAAGAGCGGTTAATTGTCTCCTAGCTAATTGGAACCCAACTATTCTTTGAGCTGGTGAAAAATAGGTAAACTTAACCAAAACATGTTTAAAGACCAAAATGCCCCCACCACATCAATAAACAAAGCACAACCTCAATAAGCACATTGCAATTAATGAGGATAACATGGTAAACTGTATCTCAACCACTAGCAATTAACTAGAGGATCCAAACACCTCCAGCTAATGTTCAGCTAGTTAGGGTGTAAGGCTGGTCTCCAATAAATTCCAGTCAATTTTGTTAAACTTTTATGGTGTCAATGCCGGATTTCTGTTCTTTGGCTCATCTTTTCACTTGCAGCCTACACGTATAACTATATTAATTTTTCTATTATTGGACCTCTTGGATTGACTTAGGGGTTGATTTAAACATTAGTCATTGTGCATTGTATTTGGATTTGATGTTGGATAATTTTTAAGTCCAACAAAATGTTCCATATATGTCTTAATAGACATGCAGACCATAACTCTCTTCTGCATGTACAATTCAACTGACCATTAACATACATGCATGCCGCTGAACAGATGCATAATTGTCATTGATGACGTATGGGCTATACGAGCGTGGGAGTCAATCCAATCCAAGTTGCTGCCTGCAGAGAACTCATCATGCGACAGCAGAATCGTAGTGACCACTCAGATAGAGACTGTGGCCCAAGCATGCTGTTCTGATTCTGGTAGTGAACATTATATTCATCACATGAGGCCCCTCAAGACTGAATATTCCAAGATTTTATTTCTCAGCAGAGTATATGGCCGCAAGGATGAAACTTGCCCCGATGAGCTCAGAGAAGTGATGGACAAGATTCTCAAAAAATGTGGCGGGCTCCCGTTGGCTATTGTTAGCATTGCTAGCATTTTGGCGGGGTACAGATCACCAGGAAGCATAGATAAATGGGAAGCGGTGTGCAAATCAATTGGTATTGAGATGGAGAGCAACCCCACACTTGAGGGTATGAGGTAGATAGTCACACTCAGCTACGACCACCTGCCTCATGAACTTCAAGTATAGTACATAATAGATATCATTAAATAGATATTTGAATCTAGTTTTTTAATAAATTTATTTGGAGATTAAAATGTTGCACGTATTTTCTACGAATCGAATCTAAATCGTGGCACGGAAACTAATAACGACCTACGTTAAGGAACAGAGGGAGTATACACTAACGGGAGGTATCTGTCGTGTTTTTTCGAATGATCCCCTCCGAAAGATGGCGACTGTCAGATTGTCCTCGATCTTCCCCGAAGAAACCACTCACAAACTGGAAGGTACTCCGTACAGGCAATCATTTGTCATGGATGGTTCATGGTTCCAGTGGCGATTTGAGGGACTGACCTGTGTGAGTTCTTAATAACTAGCAGTCGCCGAGATTGTTTCGTCGTCCGGGTCCATCTGGACGGCCGCTAGCACGTTTATGGTGCCACTCACTCCAGTACAAAAGCAGCGCTAGAGTCTAGAGTAAATTGAAGTCTGTAGAAATTTTAGGACACACGTGGACGGTGCACCACAACGTACGTGACGCGAGGAAGCAAAACCGCATCAGGAGAACGTAGATATTGCAGGCCAGGGCCCACGTCCGCACAGGCACAAAACGATCTGCTTGGCGCAACGCACTTGCATAATTTTCCTTTTGCCCATACCAACGCGGATTTAAAAGGTGAAATATTTCTTATATCTTATAATTTCTCCGTTCAAAATTATTGTTCATTGTTAATTTTTTCTGCAATGTTTGACTGTTCATTTTATTTTTAAAAATAGTCCAAGTATATGACATAATAAATCATGCTTAAACTATCTTTATAATGAAATAAATCATAAACAAGATAAATAATATTTGAATAATTTTTAGAATAAGTCGAATGATCAAATGTTGTGAACGAAGAGTAATTTAGAATTAAGGTAGTAAATTCAAGCATGTACTACCTCTGTTTCAAGTTAATTTTCTCTCACAAGGTTTGACCATTTGTCTTATTTAAAAAATATGCAAATATCATTTATTTTCTTTGTAAATTATTTTATCATTACATATGATCTATTATTTCTTATATTTAGACTAAACTTTTATGTGGTTGCTGAGAGATACTGCTCCAATTTCGGTAGATGAATGTTTTGAACCAATGAACATGTAAGCGGAAGATTTCTTCTATTTTGCCTTAAAATTCTTAATCCAACCAAGTTACTTGGAAATCGATAAATAGCATGTGGATTATAGTGCCTCATAGTCGGCTTACATGGACCAATGCAACATTTGAAAACTAAAAAGACAACGATATCTTCATTTTGATTTACCCGTGCCCTCATATAGATGTGTATATGGTTTTCCTTCCTCGCATAGTATTTCGATCTTCTTACTTGATTTTTCTTACATGCAAGCTAAAAACTATACTCCACAAATATGGGGGGTCGCATGTATTTAGTTGTTTAAGTTCCCAAGCTCCAACAAAGCCTTGATACGTGAGTCAAATGGTTATGTTTGGAAAGGGAGACGGATTTTATCATTCTTCTTATATCAACAAAATGATAATACACACTCTCCCTTCCACCCTCCCTCTGTCTCCCAGCATCACACAGCAAGTACACTAGCTAAATACATGGATCGATTCCCTTATGAAAAATGGATTGAGGTGACCTACAGTATTACTTAATGATGGATCATTGTTACATAACCCTTCATCAACAAGTGCCTTAACTTTTTTCATCGCGCGGCCATCACCTTGGTTGCCTCGTTGTCCGCCATGGGTGTCACCATTGATGGCTCAATATTACTTCGAAACGCCACGTCTTCCTCTACCACTGTATATATGGATGTGTCACCTCCGCCTTGTTGTGCAAATGCCATCATCTCGTCCCTTCCCTCCTTAATCGTGCTGCCATGGTGTAACTCATCCGCACTTCTACTACCAACGGCACAACCATAACTGGCATCACGTCACTGCCTCACCCATACCATTTCTGCATATTGTATTATTGCCTAGCTCTTGGCCACCCTCCTCCTGTGGATTCTCGATTAGGGGAAGAATGCTACCCTAGTACCATTGGAACCCTGACCTCAACATTGACATGTTATCTTGGTGAGCTCATTGTCCTCTCCGCCAACCTATGTTCCAGGAGGTATTGATTGCGCCTTCACACAATTAAGTCAAATGTTATTAGATTATGGGTTAAACTTCTCCATATATGACAAACTTTTATGTAACATAGCAAGTTACAACAATGTAACGATGGTTCTGCACGTAAATTAACTTTAATGGATATTGTTAGTCCTGAATTAACTATAATGAATACTGAGTGAATCGATCACATGATACGATGTCTATTTACTACAAAATCGAACGGACCATTATTGGTAATAGCATAGGTCCACGTGCAGACGCACTACTCGTCTCCTAGAGTTAAATGTATCATAAATAAAAACTATAACTGCTAGCTAGTATACTACACGTAAGACATCTAAAAACGACGCGGTTTTTAGACGACGACAACTCGACAAGCTGTCGTCCGATCCATATCCAACCATTTAAAAGCATGTACTATTTCTTCAACCTCCGTCGTCTCTCTCGCTACGCTTCGTCTCTGCCCTTACCTCCCATTGATTGCACACTCGTCCAATCTAGCCTCATAGGCCGCCATCCCCTCGAACCACCGTCGCCGCCGGTCCTTCCTCCACCCCTAGAGGTCTTTTAACTTCTCCCAAAACCTTAAGCCCCGGCTCTCCAATTTGATCCCACCGGTAAAACCGGCGGTAAGTAAGCGCATCACGGTACTCCGGCAAGAAGTGTACGGAGAGTTTGTTTCACTTTCACCGGTGCATGCTGGCACCGAGACCCGCTGATCTCCCCAGTCCCCACCCCCTAGTCCCCCACCCTCCCACCTTATGCGTTCCTACTGCGCGCTGGTGCGCCGCCTTCCTGCGCGCCTCTCTCTCTCTCTCTCTCTCTCTCTGGGCCGGGAGATACGATGCTACTACTAGGCTTGGCCCCACTGAGGTGAGGTGATAGGAGATCGAGTTGCCAACTGAGCATCCCACACCTCTCGCCTCCGCTCCCCCTCTCTCTTAGCTTCCTTGTCGCTCCAGGATTCTGACGGTTACAAGAGGGGGACGCGGCCCGGGGAGGAGGAGCCAGCTCCATCTGCTCGTTCGCTACCCCTCCGCCTCGCCGTCCAGCTCCTTCCCTGCTCGCGAGGTGAGATCCATCGCCCCCCTCCCGTCCCGAACGCCACCTGATCGGTCGTGGCGAGCGCCTCGTCGCCGTCCCGCCGGTGTAGGTGTGTAGTAGCTGGGGCTAGGTTTTGCCGCGGGGATCGCTGAATCTGCGATGCGTATCCCACTCCCACGACGACCCGGCCGCTTGGCTGCCTTCTTCGCTGCGTTCGTGTGGATTGATTCGCTTTCGCTCGTTGGTGGTTTTGTTTAATCCCGCGTGGAATACCTATCGTTTGTTTCAGCTGTGGTACGGTACGGTCGTTCGTTTCTGCCGTGCGCGTACTGGTCCGTCCGGGTTCAGTTAGGATATGACCTCCATCAAGAGGCAGCTTTGTTGTTCTTGGGATTTGGGCGAGATTGGTTTCGCTTTGCCTGCCTCCTGTCTGATTTTATTTATCTCCTTCTTCCCGTATTTATTTCGCTCATCGGAGTAGTAGTAGACTAGTACCAGCGCTGCAGCTGCTTGGGTGATACTGTACCTCATCTCCTGCCTCCTTCGAGTTCGTGGGGTTTTAGCAGCGCGAGATTTTTTATCCCTTTTTGGTACGCCGCCGCCGATACGTCGTCGAGTGTTTTTCCCCGGCCAGTCCGGTCGTTCCTTTTCAGCTCCATCTTTTTCACTTCTTTTCGCGGCGGGGGATTTCTGGTTCATCAGCTCTTCAACCCCTTTTCGTCCGAGCTCGCGCCGCCGCCGTCCCAATGCGGGCTAAAATTTTCGCTGCCTGCTGGATCTGTTCTTCCTTCCACCAGTCCGAATGATTTAATTATTTCCTTTTTTGCGATGGATTTCCAGCTCGTTTCAATCCTATCGCCGCGGCCCGGTTACTTTCCTTTTAGGTTTGGAGAATATCTATGGCTCCACTGGTTCCATGTATTGATTACATATACACGTCATCCAGAGGCCGGGGTTGATATCTCCTGCAGTCCAGCACTGCTAATTAATGAGCAGGCACCCCAGGATCCTTTCGTTCCTCGTTTTACTGGTCGATCTCCTTCCGTTTGCAATGACCTGGTAGTGCTGCATGAGACGCAGATCCATCCAAGCCTTGTTGCTTGCCGTTTTCTCCCAGGATTTAAAAGCACAATATTTTCTCTCATCAAGTCTAGTCATACTACGATCACTAGTTTACTTTACTTCGGTAGGGTGCGCTATACTGCGATGCAAATCGTTCAGCTTCTTCTGTGTTGCGCAAAAGAATCATATCGTTGCTTTTTCTTTCCCCCGGTAGCCGGTAGTACAGCAGGCAGTGCCTGGAGAAGCAGTGCTGCACTTCAGGTACGAGTAGTTGTTAATCTCCGAGCTTCTGGTACTCTTTTTTTGGGAGAAAAGAGGATAGAAAGGCTGCAAGATCTCCTGTCACTTCAGTACATGGAATTTTCCCTTTTCTACCACTGCTTGTACTGCATGCTCTCACTCTTGTTTACTCCACTTCAAGTAGCCACCTATAGGCCTATGGCTACTTTTACCGATTCTCACACCAGTGTGCACACTGTTGATTAATCTGGTTCCATTTTTGGGTTGTTTTGTACTGTAATTGGTAATGTTGGACACGTACTACTTTCTTGTTACATCTTGCCCATTATTTTATGTTGCTTTTACCAAATTAAAATTGTTCCTATGCGTTTTTTCTTTTTTTTTCTTCAATTTGATCTAGTATATCTACCTCTGCTGTTTAAAACAAAGTCACTCATTGTCCATTGTACTGTAGGCTGCGTTCTCATCTGATTGCTGATTCGTGTCACTTTACTTTATTCTTTTCCAGGTGAAAAAGGACTAGTTCTCAGATAAATGGGGGCCTCTTGAGTTCCAGTCTCTGTTTCGGTTACTAGCTTTTGGCATCAAGGAAGGTGAAGGTTCAGCGACCTCATGAACTCGCGAGCCTACCAGTTCCAGCTCCAGGCTGCTGAGGCGGCGGCGGTGGTGGAGGCGCCTCCAGTTCATGCCGGGGATGATAACCACGAGCAGGAGCCGCCACAGCTGGAGCTCGAGGTCCAAGGCGCGGCTGACGCACCGCCGGCGCCGCACCAAGGCAATGGTGTTGTCCAGATGGGCGTTGGCAACGCGGAGGCAACCAAGTACTATTGCCCCGAATGCCCCAAGTGGTTCCCGTCGGAGAAGGCCGTGTTCGGGCACCTGAGGAAACACCCAGAGAGGGGCTACAAGGGGGCCACCCGCCCGGCGCCGGCCGCCGCCGCTGCCGTGGCTGCTGACAAGAAGCCAACGAGGAAGCAGGCGGTGCCGAGGAAGCTGGCTGACGTGTCGGCGATGAACACGACGGCCGGAGAGAAGAAGCCGGCCGAGGTCTCGACCACCAAGTGGCCAGTCACGGCGAAGCGCGGGCGCGCGCCGTTCGCACCCAGTGGGAGTGGCGAGCGCGCGGTCGAGGAGGGGATGCAGGCGAGCAGCGAGGACGATGACCATGAGGCTGCCATGATCCTCTTGGATATGGCCTCCTCCACCCGCTCGGCGTCCGAAAATCAGCAGGGGTCTGTGCAACAGGTGCATGCCCCCGACGCCGTCTCTGCGCACCAGATGCTGGGTGTCGAGCAGCCTATGGTTCTTGATAATGCCGCCGTGCACCAGACCCCGGAGGCCGAGAAGAAGACCGTTCAGCCTGAGATTGCCCTCGAGGGCAGCGGGGAATCCCAGACGCCGCCGGCGGTCAAGGAGCTCACGAACCTGGAGATTAACACACAAGCTGCTGTCCTGATCGTGGTCCCGGCGAACAAGCCCGCCATCGTCCCCAGCCCCGGCTCCAGCACCGTCGCCAAGAAGGGCAAGAAGCGCCGGGCCCTGGATGTCGTCGAGCAGGTGGCATCATCGCCGGCGCCACCGGAAGGCGCCGACGGCAGACCGCCGCCGGTGTGGCGCATACCGTCGCCGGCGTCGAACAAGAAGCACGACTGCTACGTCTGCAACAAGTCGTTCCCCACCTACCAAGCCCTAGGCGGCCACATGTCCAGCCACGGGAAGGCCAAGGCCAGCGCGCGAGACGACGAGCTCGCCGTGGCCGCCCAGGCCGTGGAGAACATCCTGGCGCACGGCCACCACAGCGGCGCCAACTTCATCACTGCCGGCTACGGCGCGGGCGCAGGCGTCGGTAACTTCATCGCCGGCAGCTCTGGCGCGATCGCAGGTATGGGCCTGCTGCTCCAGGCGGGCGTCAAGCTTCCGCCGCCGCCGACGATGGTGGCACAGAGCGCGCCGGCGCACGTGTGCGCCGAGTGCCACATGACGTTCCCCTCCGGCCAGGCGCTCGGCGGCCACAAGCGGAAGCACTGGTTCCCGGAAAAGTATCAGGCGGCCAAAGCCGCGCCGGCCGAGCCAGCGCCAGCGCCAGCGCCGGCTCCGGCTCCAGCTCCAGCGCCAGCGCTGGTGGCACGGGACTTCGACCTGAACGAGCTGCCCGAGGAAGGTGAAGGGGAGAGTGAGTGATCAGCCCTAGCTACCCTTGGAACATTAATTGGTCCCTGCTTTAGAATCCGTGCTGCTGCAGGACGAAGGAGCGTCAATTTTGAAGGGATGTTGGTTACAGGAAGCGTCACTGAACTTTGTCCTATCTAGTGTGTACTGTGTCAGCCAGGAGCTCAGAGTGTTCCATTGCCATTTCCTTGTGATCTTGCTCTGGAACACATGAGCTCCTGGTCGTATCTCGTATTCTAGTTAGTTCATATATGTCGTCGTCGTAGCAGGTAAAATGTCTTGAATTCCCATGTACCATCTAGAGAGACTTAACAATCCGGTTCCCTGTTGGGATTAATGTACACCGTGGCGTGAGGAATTGTGAGAGCAAACTATAGTTGATTTTTCTCTATATTTACATATTGGATATTTCTGTTTCATTCTTGAGGAGATGGCTGCCTGAAATCATGCACCTACTAGTTCTTCTTGAGCATATAAAGCCTCCTTTGGAACATAGGATTTATTGATGAATTTCATAGGATTGAAATCCTATAGAAATTTTTCTAGAGTTTTTATATCTATGCAGCTCCTGCCGCATTATTACTGTTCGTGCTAGTTTTCTCCATACTACTAGTAGCGGAAAAACTGCTTTGCTGGTAAAACTTCTGAAAAAAGATCGAGGACCCTCGTTAGAAGGTTGCATGCATGTACGAATATCACGTGGCACTACGTGCGGAGCGGACAACTGATGATGTCACAGCCAGCGACACCGCAACGTCCTAGCTGTGCAGCTAGATGAAGCTAGCCAAGAACACGCAGAACATTCGCTTTGCTGGTGTAGTAGAATTATACGGAGTACAGTACTCGCACTGCAATTAGCCGTATCATC
The DNA here is from genome assembly GCA_900205405.1 of Echinochloa crus-galli. NCBI lineage: Eukaryota > Viridiplantae > Streptophyta > Magnoliopsida > Poales > Poaceae > Echinochloa > Echinochloa crus-galli. The sequence continues at coordinate 7,592,958 of OAMR01000001.1, read as the reverse complement.
ATCAGCGAACATGGGTAATAGTATGGCATTTAATTCGTTAGCCATCCACAAGCTGGCCTGCTCCAGGCTGCTGGATGAAAACGGTCGGGAACGGTCGGGAAAAGTCTCTAACCACTTTTGATTTTGTATTTCTTATTCGGAAACGGAAACGGAAACGGGAAAGCCGGTCGGGAAATCGAAATCGGATATACGGGATATCGGAAACGAAACAATCCGATCGGAAACATGTCGATAACGGTCGGAACCCGGTAATTGAAATCGGGAACAATACTAAACAACTTCAAATATTCAACTCAAGACAACTTATGCAAGCATGATACTATCATAGTTCGTAGTAGAAAGCAGAAACTTCTACCAAATGACCATGATGGGAGTGCTAAGTATAACCTCATGTAAGAATATGATATAAACGTAAAGAAAAATAATATGATATATAATGAGGCAAGCAATCAAGGTACGATCGATTGAATGAGAAAAAAATGTTCAAATATTATTGTTGTCACAGCTAAAAGGGAAAAGAAAGTAGATAAGAAAAAAAAACGTTGCTGGCCTGTCGCAGAATGGCCTGTAGGGCTTGCTGCTAAAGGGCCATTGCGGCCTCGTAAGCATCAGTCAGTGCTCAAGGATAAGTTTGCACTCCACTCATGTAGTCATCATATTAGTCCCACCTCACCCAGCTACAATGCAGGAGCAGGCATGCACTTCTATATAGCAGCCCCAAGCCGATGAGGCAGTGAAAAACTGTGGCACTGCGGAAGCTTTGGGCTCGGTGAAAAACTTTAATTCAAGTTCAACTAAAATAAAATATTTTTTAGTGAGAACAAATAATAAATACGGGATTCCCGACGGTAATTTCCCGTCAAAATACGGGATCCGACGATTCGGACGGGAAAAGTCCCCTCCCGTTTCCGATCCCGTTTCCCGCAACGTTTTCCTGTTTTTTTTCCTGATTCCGGATTTTACCGAGAACGGTATTTGATCAGGAAAATATAAAAAACTGTGTCGGTCGGGACGGGATTTTCCCGTCCCGTTTTCATCCCGCAGCTGTACGTCCAGAATCTACACGAAGGCCTTGTTTGGATGCAAAAAGGCACTTCCAAATTCACTATGCAAAAAGAAGATTCTCCATCACATTAAAATGTCATAACATGCATGGAGTACTAAATGTAGATGAAATAAAAAATTAATTGCACGGTTTTGTTGTACTCCGCGAGACGAACATTTTGAGCCTAATTAATTAATATTTGGACAATTTTTCACACATACAAACGAAATGCTACGGTGTCGCAATGATTTCGATGGGACATTCTCCTCCCAAATTTGGTGTCCCAGTTTTGGACTAAACAAGGCCGAAAATACCGGGATTGACACCGTACGTGGGCCCGACCAGGCCGGCGCGTGAATTTCCCAAGGTCGCGACACCACCGTCGGGCGCCAGCCAGCAGCCAACACGGGCCCACGTGCAGAGACTAGGCAAATCCTAGACCTCAATTGGAGTTACTACCTGTCATGGGTATTTTAAAACCGTGCTTGTGCCCGGCATCTGTGGGTGGGAAAGTCATCAATCGGAGTCAACGGAAGCGATGCGAGGTTATTCCTTCATGGTTTCTTCAATTCAACACAAGACCAAAAGTTATCAATCCTTCCATCAGCTTGCACTTCTAATAATTAGCAATTGTGGCTTCTGGCAAACCAAAATCAACTTAAAAACCCATCATAACTCCAGGTGAGCAAAAATAGAACAAATGAACTATGAGCGGGCATATATATTTTGTGCCATCATAACTCCAGGTTCATTATAACGCTTCTCGGGTATGGTTTCCCGCTTTCCACGGTGCATTTTGGCCGGACTGCCGCTCCTCTAATGATCTAGTCTCAATCGGAACGTTTAGCTCCTCCTACATCGAACTCTTCTTTTCTTTTCTTTTTTTATTATCCAACAAATGCAAGCGTTCTCAGCTCAAGAAGACGGCTCACCTCTGCCCGAAGAAGAAGAAGAAGAAGTCAGGCTGGGAATGGTGGGAGGTTATCAACACGCCGGCTCATTTCAACCATGGGCCATTATTGCTATCTCCATTCCGCAGGCCTGCTTGCTGCAAGATACGAATGTATGGGCCCAGTGAGCCCGCACCCTCGAAAGAAGGTCTCTTTTTTTATAATAATTAAAGAAACGGTAAAAGCTTTACCGTAATTTTTATTAGATGAGAAAAGAACATAAAAGAAAAAGAAAAACAACAACAAACGTCATCGCCCTGGTCGGCCGGCTCTAAACACAACTAGAGGAGAATAAAATCAACAAAGGCAAACCACTAAACACAACTAGTTGAGAATAAAATCAACAAAGACAAACCAAACAGGCCAGGGTGAACACGACACCAACTCTAATCAAAGAAGGTCTCTCTCACACACGGTGGTGTTGGCTTTGGCTCCTTGCCGGCCGCCGCGTTGTACTTCACGTTCTCCTCCCGGCCGCACGCACCACCGCAGAGCGCGCCGCCACTTCTGCGCGCGCTCCTCACCGGGAAGGTCGTGCACGGCTGCCTGCCTGCCTGGGACCAGGCGTCCAGACCTCATTCGCCTCCACTAAAGATCACGTACGCGCCGTTGCCGATGCGGTGCGCGCGCTATCGCGTTCCAGCCAAGTGAAGAAACAGGGCAGTGTTTCATCTAGTTTGGGACATTAACCAGGTGCTTAATATTGTCAAACAAGCAGAGGAACTGCGGCACCTTTCAGTAGCTGCAAACCGTCAGTCATCCCACTAATCAATCACCCATTTATGCACAGACCTAGCACTATATCTTACAGAATACGCGTAGATTCTGCCGTACATCACCACGACCTGCACTTCAGTGTAACGAACCTAACCACCTAGGCACCTACTGACTACCGTAAGACGTTAAAGATATCACAAACCACGAGAACGAATTTACAGACTGATGAAGGGAACACTACTGAAGCTGAACCTGAACACGAATCATGTTGGCACAACCTCGTCGAAGGGGACAGAGACCCGCCCGAAGAACATCTTCAGAGACAGGCACAGCATAATCAGCTGGAGGAGGCCAAAGAGGGACACTTTGAAGGTCCTGCTCTGCATCCTCAGGGCCTCGGTCGTCCGGTAGAGCTCCTTCTCGTGGACCTCCAGCTTGTCCACCTGCTCTTTCAGCATCACGATCTTGCCCTCCGTCTCCCGCAGCTTGAGCAGCATCTTCGTGCTGCTGTCCCCGGCAGACGCTGCCCTGTGCTCCTCCAGGGCGATGCGGTCCTCCGCCCGGACCTGCCAGTTCTGCCTCGCTTTCAGCATCACCAGGCACTGGATCTCGGCCTCTAGCTTCTCCTGCAGATCGTGCTCGAGCTCCATCACCAGCTGGTCGATGCTGGCGGCCTCCTCCTCCAGCGTTGGACTGTCTGCGCTACTGATGAGTATCTGAAGCTTGGATAACCTCAGGTCTTTCTCTCTGATGGTGTTTGATGCCTCTTTCAGTTTCTGTTCAAGATGCTCCATCTTCTCATTCAGTTCCAACATATCGACCTCTGCATACGGCAACATGATTACATCCTGGTCTTTGTTGCCGGAAGTGGATTCCTCCGCCTCAAGCTCTTTGCCAAGTTCTGACAATTTTCGTATCTCTAAACAGCATAGAGAAAATAAGTTACAGGTGGTTAATACAAACATAAACTAAAGCTCAAAGACTGAAAATAATTCAAAATCGCAGCAGTCAAGTGATATCTTTGAAAAGAATAGTTCGCTAAGAACTGGAATGTGTCCCTTTGTTATAATAAAGAACCAAAAGAATTAGGTTATAACCACAACTTGCGAAAAAGAACACTTCCAAAAGTTCATGCTTGTCCCTTACAGTATACTAATGTGATGAAACCAATCGTTTGTTTTCTTGAAAGCAGACATTTGCAAATCATGCTTCCTACTATTAGAAATAATCGTTGTCTGGGATCGAAATAAAAATAGTATAATGAAAGGCGGAAAGCCCTCCATTACCTTCTGGTGTATTTTGACATGTGCTGCATCAATGCAGCAGTTAAGACACAATGACATTTACATATAAAGGGGGGAGGTGTGAGCAAACTATCATAACATACAACTGGACAAAACTATTAATTGCCTCGTGCATGACCAAAGTCAGAACACATACGGAATCCTAAAAGGAATATGCTCTAGGGGTGAATTCACAGCAGCCAGCAAAACAATCTGTCAAGTACCACCAAAATACCAATACCCGTATTCATTGAATAAAAGAACCAGGCTGTCACATAATATCTAAGATGGCTGAAAAATACATGGTAAGAAGGCACCTACTGATTAGTACACAAGCAAATCTAAACAGAGTGCATGAGAAAAACATGGATAAAGAGAAGAATGTTACCACTTTCAAGGACTCGTTGTGTTGTATGAAGTGAAGAAACTGATTCAGCAAGAGGATCACCATCTTTATCTTGATTCACCCAGCTCCATTCATTTTCGTAATTTTGATCTTCACTGATTATCATTTCCTCACCAATGTCACTGTCCCTTCTGTATGCAGACTGGACCTCCTCACTTTGCCGGTCCTCGCTTCTATCCCCCTCATAGTTCATCGACATTGTTCTAAGATTGTGGTTGCTGAAAGCATTACCTGCATCAGATGCTCTCAAGTAAGATTCAACAAAGGAAGCATGTCTCTTGTCCCTAATAGCTCTTCGCTGTGCTTTGCGCCCTTTTCCTACAACACCAAAATCCTTCACCCCTACCCTTTTCCTGTTACAATCCCTAATGGCCTTCAGCCGTACTAAGCCTAGCGAATAGCCCGTCGCTAGAACCAAAAAATCGATGTTGAGCTGCAGCGGGTTGTCAAGCGATTGCCTCCTGACTCTCCTCCATCTCCTTAACCTGCACCGCTTCCTTGGTGATGTTTCTACAAACAACTTATCTAATGGTCCAAGTCCAAGACAGGGGAGAGCTAACTTGGGCACCACTGCCTTCTGATTGAAAGGCAGCTTTGGAAGCAATCTGATTGAATTCTCGCTCCTAATGCCAAGATCAAAGCTGGTTATTCTAATATCCTTTAGACACAACCCAGCCAACTTCTCCTCTCCATTTGCACCTCTAAATTGAGGTAACTTGACCCAATTCAGATCAGAATCATGAGGTGACTCAGGAATACACCGGCCTAAAAGCTCTTCCCCACTTGTAAACTCCAATTCAGGCACGCTAATTTCACCCATTTTTGTAGTCTAAACCCTATGTGCTGCAGGACAAAGGCAACTGGGCACCTGTAATCAAGGCTCCTAGGGTTTGGTTCTGGTGGTTCATCAATCCCAAACGCATGCAATTAATAGTTTCCCGTCCTTAATTCACACCCCAATAATTCTCCTAAGCAGCCGGCCAAGCGAAATTCCGAGAAACTACCCTACGTGTCACAGTCTTCGGTTGCAACGAACCGAAATTATCACGGAAAATTCAGAAATAGATTGGCCAACCTAGAACTGGGGGAGAAACCACGAACCTGACGCGACGAAAGTTCCTGGAACTGGGGCGCCGGGAGGGGTGGCGGATGAGAGGAAACTCCAACGTCCGGCAACCGCCTGCTGCCGCGAGTATTTTATACCCCGCGGGGAATTTCCGTGAAGCGGCGGACAAACTGCGCGCCACGGAAGAGGGGAAGGTTGAGGAAAGCACGAAATGAAGGCGAGGAAGGAAAGGATGTCCGCCAAGGAAGAACAACGATTGGAGTTAGTTACTTTAACCAACGCCATGGATGACGCCGAGATTCGGTCCCAGATTTCGTGGGCCGTGGCATCCTGGCCCATTCTGGGTCCTAGGTTTTCGTGGGCCGTGATTTGAAGCCTCTTCTTTTTCCAACCCTGTTTAGCACGAGACTTGGAGCCATACAGTACCTAATGCAACTTTCGATCGAGAAATACAAAACATGGAAGGCATAGCCAAACACAACGAACATTTCCCTCGCCAAAGGAAAAGCACACGAAGAATATTCAAAAGCAGTAAACGCAGCACCATAAAAAAAAGAAAGAAAGGGAGCGAACAATCACTGACGTTAGTGTACAACATACGTGCAGGAAGATTCCTTTACGTGGGCCTTTGCGGGCGTGTCACACCAACCCACGAAAGGGGAACAAACCGCAGTTTTACACGTGTGAGCATGCGATAGCGCCACACGTTGCGTCCTCCAGAGAAAAGAAAAAGGGTCTCGCAAAGAAAAGAAAGAAAGAAGAAGAAGAGCACCGCTAGCTGCACGTCCACACAGCATCTCCCCTTTGCATCGTATGATGTGAACTTTAGAGATCGAGCTGCATCTTTGATGTTACCGGTGGTCCTCGTTTGCTTTAGTTAAGAAGCCGTGAAGGAAAACAACAGTTTATGCAGTCCTTAAAATCACAGGAAAAAAAGATCGTTGGATTATGAAACAAAGGAAAAAGTTCTTTTTACGTCCTTTACGTTGAGCCGTCGTTCGATTTTCGTCCTCTAAGTGCAAAACCAGAAATGTTTGGTCCTCCAAGTTTCAAAACCGTGCGTTTTACATCACTCGGCGGTTTCGACGGCGGTTTTGCTGACGTGGCGGCGGTTTCGCTGACGTGGCGCGCCGACGTGGCGTGCTTAAAATGGCTGAAACTTTAAAAATCATATAAAATCATAAAAAAATGATAAAAAGATAAATCAAATTTTTTTAGCTTCCTCATAATCATCTTTACACAATGGAGTCATTTATTTATATGTTTGATATTATTTTCTAGTCGAAATAAAATAGGCAAGAAAATGGGCCATAGAACTTGTAAAATGCATAGTAAATATTTAAAACATTATAAAATAGTAAATCCAACTCATGTGTGCCTCTAGTGAGTGCGTGCATCTAGTAGAGTAGTTTGTTTACATATTAGATGTTTTTATATGGTATAATAGGATTATGTTTAGCATATACACAAACATTATCGTATAAAAACTTTTAATATATATAAAACTACTCTACTAGATGGATACACTCACCAGAGGTACACAGGAGTTGGATTTACTATTTTATAATATTTCAAATATTTACTATGCATTTTACAAGTTATATGGCCTCTTTTCTTTCCTATTTTATTTCAACTAGAAAATAATATTAAACATATAACATGTAAATAAATGACTCCACTGTGTAAAGATGATCATGAGGAAGCTAAAAAAAATGGATTTATATTTTTATTATTTTTTTATGATTTTATATGATTTTTTAAAGTTTCAGCCATTTTAAGCACGCCACGTCGGCGCGCCACATCAGCGAAACCGCCACCGCCACGTCAGCGAAACCGCCGTCAAAACCGCCGAGGGATGTAAAACGCACGGTTTTAAAACTTAGAGGACCAAACATTTCTGGTTTTGCACTTAGAGGACGAAAATCGAACGAGGGCTAAACGTGAGGGACGTAAAAAGGACTTTTTCATGAAACAAAACACATACTTACGCTCGGCCCATCGCGGCCCGGTTGGTGCCGGTGCCGCGGCTGCCATGGCATTCGAGGGAGGCAACCACTTTTGCGGCAGCATGAAGGCACTTTGCCACCCTTTCCGGGAGCAGAGCACGTCGCCCGGCCGGCGCCCTCTGCTCAGTGCACGCCGATGTGCGCGTGGCTAGCAGCCCGGGGTAGAGTAGAACCGCAGACAATCCGAAGACGCGAGTCATCAGCAGGAAATGTGAATCAGCCGGATCATGCAGGGGCATGTGCCACCGTGACTAAAAAGGACCAGAGGGGGGGGGGACATTTTTTCGAGTTTGGAGGCGACACGCACGCACGGGCCGTGGAGTGGACCTGGCTACTGCTGGGCGGTCCGCGGCCGTCGCTCTCGTTCGTTCCCCTTTCCCCGGCTCCCTTCCCTCCCCCCTTGTCTGCAGCAGCAGCAGGACAGGATTGGATTGGATTGATTGATCGGTCCACTGTTCACTCTGTGCACCCCCACACTCGGTGTCACAGAGACGGGGGAGGGAGGATCTCTGTGCCGAGATCCAGCCAGACGAACTCCATCAGAGAGAGACAGCGCGCTTTATTAGCAGTGGGATGATGATCAATAGAAATGGGGGCCGGGCCGGGCCGGGGCGCGGCGTACGGGCTGCGACAGCTAGCCGCGCGTCTCGGTCTCATCATGGCGTGGCCGCTGCTGTGCGTGAGGGCGAGTGCGAGCCATCTATCTATAGTGGCAGACGGTACACGGTAGGCAGCTGCAGCTAGCGAGCGAGCTGCTTCGGGGACCATGACCATATATGCATCCATCCGTCGGGTCCCCGGCTGAGTACGTTGCTGCGGTGGGGGCGGGGCTTACTTGCCGGCGCGGCGAGTGACGACAGGCGTCGGTCGGCACGCACGGTGGCCGGTGGTGCCTCACCGGCGACCCCTGTGGCGGGCAGAGGCCATCCACTGGCACGCGCACTAGGCGATGCCGAGGCCGCTGCCGGAGGATGTGGAGCAGGGCAGAGAGGCAGGGCGGCGCAGAGCCCTGCTCTGCTCCCCTGGCCATCCGAGATGACACTGTCGCTCCCCACGCCGCAGCAAGCCAACCAACCTCTCACGCGTCACTTGCAACTTGTTGCAATGCTGCTACAGCCGCTACAGTGGTAGCTGCCTGCCTGGCTACCTTTGCTCCGCTGCGATGCAACAATCTATCTGTCCCTGTCTTCCCAACTTCTCCTCCTTCCCCACATCTTGCTTTTCCTCCCCAAACCAGTTTCGGCAATCGCCCAGGTTTAGAGAATGTTTATCATAGCTTCTTACCAGGCTGGGTTAGCCTTGCACGACCCTTTAGGATTTTTTTTGAACGAACCGCACAAGACCCTTTGGATTTCGGAACCAGCAAAATATGATGGAATGGGTTTTGGGGGGTTCGATCGATTTTGCCACTCACTCGACCTTTGCTAAGCCTGGTTTTATTTCACAAATCGTGATTGTGACGTTAGATCAACCAATTTTGTCAAGAGCTCCCTGTTAAACAAGTTTAGGCAGTGACAGCCGTGAGCTCCCTGCCAAGTCACGATCCCAGCCGCTTGCTTTTGTGCACCTCCACGCGATCCCGCGTGCCAAGAATGCACCAAACCTACTGAACTAGCTGCTCATTTTAAGTGAAAGCATCCAAACAACAAATGCATCGAACCATCAAAACGCCGTCTAACCTCAAGGAACAAATGGCACATCAGTCGCAGTTTTTTTTTCTTTCTTTCTTTCAGAAGAAGTATACATAAACAGCATAGCCCTGTGCCCCCTAGCAAGCAGAAAGAAGCGCCTTTTCATAGTACGCAACCACTCTGTTGGGTTCATGTTCTCTAGTATCACATGTGGTTACTTGTGTTCTTAAACCGATCCTAATGAATCATCGCAAGTGTTCATATTCTGCAGACAATGCTATCTGAAGAGGCTACCGGACACAACAGATGATAAAACAATACATAGCCCAAGTTTTTTCACTGTTGCAGTTACTCAGGCCTATCTAAAGAGTGTTTGGAAGAGCAGTCAAGCCATATTTTCCACCTTATAACCTTAACCGTCATCATGAAGGATACGGAAAGCTCCAAAATTGGCTTATATTTTTGAAATAATACAGATGTTGGTTCATCAGAAAAAAAACTTTCCGACACATCTATAGAAAATAACTCCTGTCAGTTTGCTGGTATGATGCAGTGCAATACCACTATTTTACGCTTACACGAACTATCAACACTCGCAATAAGCTGATGGGCAACCATTCGCAGAACAGAGTGAAAAGGAATGAACATCCAAGGGGGAAAAAACATGCTATCGGGAACGCAAGGTGTTAGTTTCTTCGATAAATACTCAGATATATTCCTTTGGGGAACTATTGGGAATTGCATACTATAATTTACTGCAACTTTGCAGGATGTAATTAAAATACTTTTGATGGCAAACATGATTACAGGGGAAAAAAACTAAAGAAGCAACCTATGTGAAAATCCTCATGAAAGTCAGACATCTCATGCAGGTTCACTAATCTCAGTATTTTAGACCCATCACGAAACTCTCATTTCCACCCACTTTCACAGTGATAACCGGCAAAGCTAATGGAGTTCTCCTGGTCATTTGAGTTACTGAGAAACTATCACCGCAAATTCTGTGAATAGTACACCGGCGGGTTTATGTAACCAGTTGAAGACTGCAGAAAGAATGGATTTTGCATGTAAGGATTGGCTACTTCTGTTTGGTTTCCTTGACTTGAAGAACCGACACCAACCATTGAGCCAGCGTTTGTGTATACAGGCATGGATCCAACAGCCCTATGGCTATCCCTTGGCAAAATTGGGCTTTGCGATGGAAGGAAATAAAATGGTACCGACATTGTTGTTGGAGGTGGGGCAGGCGGGAGAAGCATGCTAACTTGTGGCTCACTTCTGCGTTCAGGAGAATCATCGATCACAATCACTTCTTTCATCATGTAAGTTGGATGATGCATGACTGGCACAATATTTCTGTAGGCCTTCTGCTGGGCATGATGGTCAGATTGCATAACAGAACCACCATGCAATGGAGGACCAACAAAATTGCCAGCCTGAATGCTTGGTAGAGGAATTTGGTGACTGGCTGTGGTTGGAGGAGTGTTGATAAATGCTGAATTACTGAGATGTTGGTAGTTTGGAGGCACAAAACCAACAGGCGCCCCATAATTTCCTCTGAAGATGTAGTCTGAACTTGGTGCCTGAGAATGCACAGTCTCTTCATTGTTCATCACCATCAAATTCTTACCCATCAGTCTCAAGATAGGATTTGATGGTGAAGGAAGCTGAGTTTGTAATGAGGGGCTCATACAATCTGTCGGGTAAGATGGGAGGTTCATGGCAGATTCAGCTGAAACCTTAGCCACTAAAGGATGGTCATGAGAGTCTAAGCAAAGGTTGGGCTTTGTGCTGGTTCTTTGGTACGTGCTGAAAGATGATGATGACCTTAAACCAATGTGCAACTGTGGAACCTGCTTTCCAGTAAAATTCAACATTGGTGGTCTGGCTACTGCACTTTGATGAGACTCTCTGGAAATGCTCTCCCGACAAGAACAACAAAACGGCTTCTCATTGGGCAGCTGATCACATTCTCTTGCCACAGGTGTCGACTTGGTTTCTTGATTCAAGCTCCCAGTGGTTCGCTCTTCAACAGTTCTACCAGTAGATGGACCTGGTTCTGGTTCATTAATCCTTGAATCTGTCAAAGCAGCTGTGGGAGACATGGTTGATGCAGTTGAAATAGGAGAATCCAGTGAGTCCCGTCCAAGTGGCAAACCATGCTCTTGGCCAGAAACTTCACTATTTGATGTTATTGATGAGTTGTCCTGAGGAGCTCCAGGACCCATGTCCCTGTTATTAGTCAAGCAGGCACTAGATTCCTTTGTTGAAGCCGGATCTATCTGCCATTCCTCCATCTCATTATTGATAGCACTGTTGGATTCGTGGCCATGATGTGCTAATTGCCCACTGGAGCTTGGATCCTCCACAGCTACACTATGGCCTTCAACAAAAGCATCGTCTACTGTTCTGTTATTTTCAGGACTCAGAGAACCATCGCTTATTTGACAGTCAGCAGGATTACTTCTGGATACTGAATCATATGGAACATCAGCTTCAGGTTCTTCATCTTCATAATCCATTTGTGTACCCTCTGTTTCTTGTGCCACATCATATTGATTGTCCTGCTGTCCAGATTCTGGCATGTCACTTCCTAAAGATAAGTCATTATCTGCTGTATCCTCTTCTGTATGCTTCACAAACTTCTTGGGTCCCTCATTATTAGCAAGTCTGAATTTCTTATTTACATGTCTGGCATCAGGTTCATGGTCCTGACCAAAACCATGAACTAGCCTACTACTAGAAGGTGAAAATGCACGCTTGCCAGTCCTCAACAGAGATCGATGCTTCCGGATCTTCTTAGATGTAGGCACTAACCTGTTTGGTCCATTGCTTGGCCCTGCAGTGGAGAAAGAACAACCCTTAGCTTCAGATCTTTTCGCTGAGGTGGGATTCCTCACTATATCATAATTATCTAACTTATTAGCTTCTCTCCTTCCAATCTCCTTAAGTTTCCTCTTTGCAACAGCTGCAGCTGATCTAGGTACTTTTGGCATGATGCCACTCTGCAGAGGGGTCTTTGACGACCATGTAGGAATTGATCTAAGCAATCTTGCATTACTCTGCTCAACACCAATGGCTTCTGAAGTAGTGGGCATGTCTTCTGGTGACTCGGAAGAAAACACCCCAGCAAGTCTTTCTGGAATTTGAGAATCATTAAAGCCAAGCATGCTGCTCCTACTCGATTTCTGTGCTCCAGATGCCACTTTATCACTAAACTTTCTGCTAAAATTCTTGGCAATATCTGAGCGTTTGGAGCACACCCACTGTCGCACAGTTCCGGAACCACAATTGCTGGTGCTTTCAGAAGCATTCCGCGCATGCTGCTCGTCCTCGGAGGTTTCCTCATTGATGTCGTCATGTGGGTATGCTGGAACCTGCACAGATCTCACAGCAATAAATCAAAGGTGCAAAATAGAAAAAAAATGATAGAATAAAATGGATTGGAGAACAAACTATTATCATATGCAATCGAGGAACATTTTATGTTTAACCAAATAAGATGCATCTTCACATCCACCGAAAAACATGACATCTTTAAACTAATATCAAATGTAAATTAACCCATGCAAAACTCAACACAGTACACAAAATTGAAATTTTAAAGATTGTTGCCTCAAGGACCTGAAAGTGTTTTTCAGTAAATGATGTAGCCAATGTTATCTTCTATATGAAACAAAGGATTTGGTGATAATAAAGCAATGGATTCCATAGTTAAGATGAACTAGTTACCTATACCTTCACAATCCCATTTACGAGTTAATAACAACATATCCAAGAATAATATATGTTATGACACCTGGAGTTAAGATGAGACATAATAGGTAGCAAGTTTATAAACCATAGGGCCACATAAGTCAGTCTAAGAGGCCTGAGAAATAATGAGTATGCACTCCATGTAATAATGGTGCGGGATCGGATTAACCCAGTCAATAAAAACAGTACTGGAGTTAGAGTGGAAAACAAATTGTAGAGCAAGCTAAAAGACGCTACCTGGGAGTTCAAATGGTTTGTTTTGTTGTGTTTCTTTCCATGCATCTTGAGCTTCTTATTCTTCAAAATTTTCGAATTCAGCATCTTTTTGCTCATCAATATACCTTTTCCAGTCTCGTGTTTCATAGCTTTTCTTGAAGCAAGATCATCCCTCAAAACTGAAGGTGCATCACTAGACTTTGACAAAATTCTAATTTTTATACCATTCGAATCAACATAGACATCTCCTTCTCTTTCATCATCTCTTCGATCAAATGGTACCACTTCCGGGCTTCGATTCTCAGTGCGATCCTCTTTGCTCACAGTGGACATACCCAACTCAACTGCCCAATTAGTGCCATTCCTCCGATCAAGATCCTCAAGGGTGCATGGAAGCGCAGTCTTGTATATGTCCACCATCAGTCGCTTCTTCCTTGGCTTCACTTTAGGTTTCACAAGGACTGCTTCAACAAGCTCAGTATTAGACTCAGCAGAAAGGCATTGATCTATGTGAGCATTCAATGTGGTGTTTGAAGTGGAAGCAAACACTTTGCAAACAGGACAAGTCTTTGAAGCCATCGGATCTGAAACTGAGCTAGAGTTAGATGCTATGTCTTCTGTCCGCCGAATATCTGTCGAGGTGCCTAACTTGACTACAAACTTGCACTTCTTTTCAGATGGCTCACGCGATGAGTCAAGATTTCTCGACCGACACGAGGGCACAGCAACCTCAGTTCTTCGACTTGCTTTTGTACAGCTATTATCTTGCAGATCTATTGGTATAGCCTCATCAGTATTGTCTGATTCGTTTGTACTCCCCACTTGGTCAATACAAGATTTCCCATCCTCTGGTGATGTGTATGGTGAAGGTCCAAGTGACTCATCTACTGGTTGGCATGACTGGAAGTTGATATCACTTGTATCCTCGTTTGACGAACCATCATCTCTAGTCTTCACCAGACCAACACTAGCAATGGCTTCTGAACAGGCAGCAGATTGCTCACCGTCTGTGAAAGTATTTAATGGCTGTGACCGGATCAAATCGGGAGGCTCAAATGGAGGCAGTGGATCCTTCACACCACGCTTCAGGCAAAGCTGCAACGAGTGTTGATGGAAAGGCCAGCTTCTCTTGACGCCTTTGCTCCTTGAAGCAAAAACATAATCTCTGAAAATAGGGACAGAAACATGGACCCATTAGCATATGCTAATGCGTACCTAGATGATGAACACTCCATGTATAGTGTTGCCAAACTGTATAAGATTCAAACCCTCCGCAGTATGTTGAAAAGAAGAGAGAAAAACAACATCAACATGGACCTACTGAACATGCTGTCATATCAAAACTGAAATCTCCAAAAATATGTCTGCCTGCCAGTTTATCGCAGAACCACAAGTGTGTAAAAGAAAAATATTAGTAGGCAGTGGACAAATATTCATCAAAGGAGCATCCTTTTATTTTCAGATTCTGGGGGTGAAAAAAAAGGCCACCTTTATATTCATCAAAGGAGAATCCTTTTATTTTCAGATTCTGGGGGTGAAAAAAAAGGCCACCTTTTTATTTTAATCAACAGAAATTAAACTAATTAAACACCCCCGGACAATAACACGGATTAACCTGAAAGCAACCATTCATACCCAATCCGACCCCTCAAAGCAGCAGCCAATAATTAATCGACGCATCAGAAAGAGAGAGATCCGGCATGAAGAAGTTAAACACCGAAAATAATCCATGTCCCAAGGTACTGAATCAAAGATATATAAGCATCTCTTTTTCACCTTATGGAGAACTTGGGGTACGGTTGGACCAGATCTCTGGGATCCTGACTCGCCGGATCCTTCGCCGCGGACGTCGCCGGATCAGCGCTCACACCCGGGCCAGCAGACTTGGACGAACATGAGGGGCCTGAAGGCTGCTCACTGGATAACATCTGATGAACGCCTTCGGTGCTCCCCCCAGATCTGCTGCTGCTACAGTAGGCACCGAGAACCCAAGAGCTGTGAAGCAATTGGGCCTGCTCTTATCCTTGTACTCCAGCATACCAAGTTGGTAGGTTCAACAGGTGGAGAGCAAGAAACTTTGCTTCATTGGTCGCTTACTACTTCATCAGGCGCCTGCAGAGAGAAACCAAGCCCCATGTTATTTCATGTCCACGCATCAAACGAGCTGTTCTTGGGGAATCTAACAGCATGATTTTATGTAGATAGATGTTGCAGAAGAGGTATGGATGGGAGGAAGTAGAGAAGAAGCGGGGAGGAAGCTGCTCTCGGATTAGCTCAGAGCACATGAAATATCATCCCACGGCAAGAAGCGGAGAGGCAAGTTCAGGAGCAGATTAAGGAGAAGCCAACACGGATCATGCAGCTCTTGCAAAGGATTCGCATAAAGGGAGCAGCAGTGCACGAGACATGAACAGTCACCAAGCACTGGAGGGTAGCTTGTATGGTAGTGCTTTCTTGATGGGGAAATAAATAGCGAAAGAAGAAAAGAGGAAAGGGAGCTTATTAACGAGAAATAAGGTGAGAAATCAAGAAAAGGAAAGTTTTTCCGCTGCTTAATCGCTGGCCTAATCGGGATTTCTGTGGCCTGGAGATGGACGAGCCATGGGAGCACAGGAGCTCGAGCACGGTGCCTAATCCGCACCAAATCTAGAGAAAGCAGATGCAGGGATCGAGAATCTTTGCCGGCAGCCAAGAACAGCACGCGCGCATCAAGTGAGGAACGAAAACACAGCGGAGATCTAGAGCTCACAAGCAGCGAGAGAAACACGAGAAATCCCAGCACCCCGGAGAGAGATCCAGTCCGCAGATGCCACAGTCTTCTCTTCCGGCAGCGATAGGATATCTATGAAGAAGCGACGCGCAAGAACAGGAATAGCCCCCGCGGATTCAAGTCAAGGGAACCAAGAACAGCCTAAGAAATCACACAGCAAGAACTCGGAATAACGAACACCACCAGAGTTCCCCGCTCTCACCTTTCTTCACATCCGTTCCCCCGACCGCGCGCGCGCGCTGGAGCGAGCATCCTGCCGGCAGATCCACGCACCCAGCCGATGGGGAGGAGGGTGAGGAGCTCGGAGCTCTGCGGTGGGAAGGGGGGCTCGATTTCTGGCTAGGCCGCTGGGGGGGAGTGGAAGCAGATGGGGAGGGAGGGGGAGGAGGAGAGAGGAGAGGAAAAGGGGGAGAAATGGGCTGCTTATTTTGTTGGCTTGCTATCTATCCCACCACCACTTTCTCTCTCCTCGTCCCACACTGCAATTCTCCCAAGAGATGAGATAGAAGAAGAAATCGCTGAGGGAAAAAAATTAAAGGAGAAGAGAAGGAAACACCAACCACTCACACATCAAAGGCATCTGGTTCTCCACCCAAGCCAAAGGAGGGGGGGCTGGCTGTACCATTAACAGCAGCAACGCAAGAGAGAGAGAGACTAGGAGAGAGAGAGAGCGTGTATTTGCTTTTAGAGTGAGAAAAAGGAGGTAGAGAGAGAAAGAGAGCGCTGAGGCGAGAAAATGAGTGATTTTTTTTCTGGGGCCTGTCCTATCCTACACCAACTCTATTTATTTTTTTCGACCCCTCTTTCTCTCTCTTACCTCTCTCTCCTGTTGTCTTGTTGATTGTATTGGAGGAAGCGCCAACGTTTGGTCCCCTCTTTTAACGAATACTTCAGGACTGCCACCGTCCTTCTTTTCGTATGGCCCGTTTATTCCCCCCCGACTCAGCATGTTATTTCTACGATTTTACGTGCCATGTAGGCTCGTCACTCGTGGGGCCATATTTGACAATTTCACCTTCAAAAATTATTGCTAATATAAAGATATTTCAACATTCTAGGAAAGTATACCATTAACTATTTAAATTAGAGTAGTACTTGACACTTTATAAGTAAATTCAATGAGTCCAAATATACTCAGATTTGGGGGAAAGAACATGTCAAAATGTGTTTAAACATTTTCCTTGTAAACGTATAGAAAAGAATATTACGCAACACACCTTCTTTCTTGGGATCACCAAGTATATACTTGAAATTGAGATTTAATTCTCGCGCCTAGTTGGAATCCCCATCGGCCTTTGCTTCGTCTCTCATATGAAAGTGTATACTCTGTTCTTGTTCTTTCTCTTCTTAGTGTTCTTAAAATTCGCTCCTATGTCAATATATAGAACTCCATAGGGTGCCATATCTAGTTGCTGGCATATAACGATCTATAAGGTATCCGATTTGGATGTTCTAAGAAGGATACTCATTTATCACGGTAGCAGTAGACTATTTGTCACAAAGCGGCACTTCATGGAGGTCATACAAATATACAATCATCTATGGAGTATCCGATTTGAAAATTTTGAGGAAAACGATACACATTTATCGCCTCAATTGTATATTATCTTTCAGATACACATCTTATAGGAGGCTTAAAATTATTTGTATAGTATCAGACTTGAAAATTTTGAAGGGTTTGACGTTATACGCCATTCAATGGCAAGAAAATAAGATATATTGTATATAGTTTCAAAGCTAGAGTATCCGATTTGAATGTCCTAAGGAAAAGGATGCGCATTTATCGCCTTGATTGTGTATTATCTTTAAGATATGACATCCCATGGGTGGCGAAAAGTTATTTGTATAGTATCAGACTTAAAAATTTTGAAGGAAAATTAATGATTGATCATTTATGTTTGTATTAGTAAATTGTTTGTTGTGATATGTCATTCAATGGTAAGAAAAGAACATCTAATATATATGGTTTGAAAGCTAGAATATCCGATATGAAAGTCCCAAGGAAAAGGATGCCCATTTGTCGCCTTGATTGCATATTATCTTTAAGATATATCCAATAGGTGGCGTAAAATTATCTGTATAGTATCAGACTTGAAAAATTTGAAGGAAAGTGGGTGATTGGTCATTTATGTTGGTAGTAGTAAATAAATTGGAGTGATATGTCATTCCGTGGTAAGAAAAGAAGATCTACTATAAACGGTTTTAAACCTATGGAAAATTGTGCTCATTTTTCACCTTGATCATAGACTATATGTTTGATGTGTCATCCATGGTTAGTGTATAACAACTCATATAGTATCCAGACGACTAAATATTTTAGGAAAAGGATAGTCATGTATCTTTATAATAATAGATTATTTGTCACAATGCACTATTCCAAATGTACCACATTATTGGGATGTGACATTGCATTTTATTAGAGTGGTGTGAAAACTTAACTTGAGTTGGGTAGATGAACATATACTTTATTGGGATGCCAAAACTGTGGTGGAGTATGTATTCTAACCACTAAACTTATGGTGGAGTATATGTTAATCTTGAGCTATACTTTGGGTAGGTTTCTTGAGCTATACTGTGGTGGAGTATGTATTCTAACCACTAAACTTATGGTGGAGTATGTCCTAGGCTAGAAACCCAACCCAAGTCTATCCCACATTAACATTGACTATGGTTTATTAAGTTCGTCAAGTTCAAGTCAAGCCGGTAAGAGAATCAGGTAGAGCAAGTTTTTCTCCATATAATGGCTAGTACTTCAACTCTTGATTTCTGGTATGAAAGTCTTAAGATTATTTGTATTGGCAATTTATACTTCTCTCCTATCTTAATGTGATAGTTTCTCTAAGGTGTCCACTCATAAATAATGAATAGCAATTATTTTATCATTTTTATAGAATTTAGATGATTCAATTTGTAGGGCTCCTGTCAAAGGATGAATTCTTGAGATGATGTGTTGCATTGGCATCTATGGTGCCTCTTCTTTTTCAATTTTATAACTTTATTTCCATATTTTACTTTTTCGAACAAATATATGTTAGGTGTCAACATGAATATATTCATGGTCCTTTTTTAAAAAGAACTTGTGACATGTAGGTTGTAGATAAGTTCTTAGTATATGTGTCGACACTGACACCTTATTCTTCTTTTGCATATCTAAAAAGCTGAATGTTCCACCTATTTTAGTGGACCATATTTTCTAAGTTTGTATTTTAAATAGAATAATAATGGGTGTTTTAGATTTGATAATTACAATTGTGATACCGGCCATTGCTTTTTTGTAACATTTTGACTACTAATACCACCATCGTATAAGAGTTATTCCAAATATGTAGTACCATACAAATTCATGTGTCATGAACTGAACAAGTTTCGCCACTAGAATCGGTATGTCAATATCATAAATGGAAAAAGAATTACACGGTAGTGGCATGACTCTAAATATTATGAAAGCAAATGGTAAATCTCAAAATCGTAATTGACGCGATGGTGCAAACTATTTTTCAATGATATACAATACACCACATTGAGGTTTTTACTAGTGTCCATGGAATGTTCTTCAAGAATTCAAGCAGTTTTGATATTAGCCTATTGGTACAATAGTTTGCCACCCTTGGTGTATATGTTGTAAGTAAACTATTTTGGAACATTTGACTTATTATTTGTTTGAATTCGTGAGTTAGATATCCATTAGATATGTAGTATATGATTGAAAAATAAGTGCGCGTGAGAGGATGTTGAATCTTTCTAATTAATCATCATATATGAATGGTGGTGGTGTGTTGCTCCCACGAGGCCAGAGATATTGCCCTTTGTTGCTTCTTTTCACCAAGCATCGATTCTTCCTTAGGTTCCTTGCCTTCATTGAATCAATAGTCAAACATTTCAACTTGGGGTAAAGCAACCTCTATCCCCAAGAATCAAGTGGTAAAAACCACAACAAAGGACTGCTATATAAGAAATCCTATTTATTCGATATAAAGGAGTATAGTTTGGCACATGTAGCATTTCGTGTCACACTAGCTAGAAAAGGTGTCATTATAAAGTTTCCTTTTTGTATTTGTAAATGAAATTCTCATAGGTAATCAGTTATCTACAAAGGTAAATCTATCTTTAGTACGTTTAAATAATTGTAGACTATATACTATGGCATGTGAGGTCCTCTCATATCAGGCACTCCAACAAAAACATGATGGTTGATGGGGAATCCAATTGTGTGGTCCCCTTGAATATAATTAGTAGTGGATTTTTTTCTCATGTATGGTGATTAATAATCAGTTAGTTTGACAAACTATGCGCAATATGTAGTGCCCGTGGCCAAGTAAAAGAAAATATGTATACGGTGTGGATTTTCTTCTGCACCTCTACACAATATAAAAATGCTACGAGTACCAATACCCAAGTCCTCCTATGCAAGAAAATAATGTTCCGGGTCTACATCTAAAAGAAAGTGGCATGCGGCAACTGTGGAATCCAAAGCCATGTGTACGCATAGCGATTAGTACATGCTTGTGGGAGATGTACGGTCTCAGAATAGGCAACTGAGACACATGTACGGATGAGGAGCATGGGCGGCCTGTAGCGTTTGAAAGTCTGTCCGATTTTCTGATCAGTGATCACAAACTTGACTCTGCGCGCAATCTGGTTCTAAGCAACAGATGTTTCACCATGGAGGCATGGAGCACCGAGCACCACGGTCACCACAGACAAAGCCCTCCACCTTACTGGAAATGATTACTGTCTTATTACATAGTGGAGTCACAATTTGTAAACTTCAATGGTTAACGTGCAGAATCGAGACCAAATAATTGTTATTGTCACTCATGGACATTTCTAGCCAGCTTAACTAATTTAATACATAAAGTTTTAATAAGTTAGCTTTATTGTAAAAAAAACAATTCAACAGTTATCACTTTGTCATCTCATTCCTCAAACCAAAAACTACTACTAGCCAGCTCTGCGGGACCGCATCCTCTCTTGTGATTAACATATCCTATCCTCACCCTCGCCGGAGATAGCCCACCGACGTCGAGTAGATGATCGGTGGTGGACCGCACGATTGAATCCCCGGGACGGCGCCGGTGGATGTCCCACCCATGCATGCGACTGCCGAGTCAACATTAATAGACGGGCCGGGTTACTGCGAGGCGCAGGTACACCGGCCGGTGGTGGAACAACGGAGAAAGATGGGGGTAGCGCAGCGTCAGTGCACCCCGTACTGCTCCCCAGCATGCAACCACCATTACAGCCACCTGCCTCTCTGCATGTACTATGTGAACGTACCATACACACACATTCAGGGTTTCAGGCCAGCTAGCTCATCGTATCCTCGTGCATTCACTTGCTCTATCTTCCTGCATCAGCATGGGCATCAACGTACAATGTGTATGAGGCCAGTCTAGTGGGGGTTTCATGGGAGTTTCATGGCATTAAATGTGCTGATGTGGCAGAGGAGAGAGTGAAGAGTTTCATGGGATATGAGAGGAGTTTCATCACCATAAAACTCATTTGGCACGGTTTCATAGATTCTGGTCTTGTTAACCGTGTGATGAAATCCTGTACTGAGACTGGCCTGACAAGGCTGACGTGTCTCTCTCCCTTCCCCCATGCGCGTATTTCTTTTGCTGTGTTCTTTGGGTAGAATCCAGCATGATGGGGTAGCTGTACTATGCACAGAGGACGTGTGCACTGTCCGATCCTTTCTCAAGTTTTTATTACTATCTGCTGATGTTTTGGACAAAGATCTGGCAACTCCCGTAGGATACTCTTAAAAATATGAAAACAATATGTGTAGTGTAGATTTGCTTTGAAATATTTTTTGTGACCCCAGAGATTTAGTTATTAATTTGTAAATATGTTCCAGTGGAGAGAATATGTTCCATGTGCAAAATAATAAATACTTTTGACCGGATGGAGTGTAGTGTGCAGCTATATATAGTAGCGAGGAAATTTCCGAAGTTACGACTTACAACACGTAAGCCTCGAGTTGGATCGTGGAAGAAAATTAACCCAAAAGAGCTAAAACACAGCACGCAAAAGTGGCACACAGTGGATGTTCTCATCAAATTGCACATACTTCACAAACTCATTTGATTATGTTTCTTATAGCGGAATGTGTCCACCAAGATTCGTATCCCGAAGTCGGAACCTATGATCGTGTTTTTTGGGATTTATTCAATATAAATACATTGAAGTGATAGATAATGTGCTTGTCAACAATGATACATATGCGGTCATTTTGTTAATCTTAGAATACACTATTTTTCATATATTATATTAAAGTATTTTTTTGAAATACTAATATAGACGCAGACGCCCTACCCGATGAGCATGTCTGGAAGACTAAACCAGGAGATATCGGGGTTCACGAATTCACCACAAGCATCTTGGTGTTGATGAGTATGTACTCCCTCCGGTTCACTATTAGAAGTCCTTTAGGACAGCAACACGGTCACCAAAGCACAGCTTTTACTTCTCTTTTTTATAAAAATATTTTTTGAAAAGTTATATATGTAATATTTTTATGAAAGTAATTTTTAAGATCAATCTATTTATATAATTTTCATATTTTTAAACTCAATAATTTAAATGATATTCATGATTTATATTCCCAATGTTTGACTCAAACTTTGTCCAAAAGGACTTCTAATAGTGAACCGGAGGGAGTACATACCATTAGAAAAGTTTTCGATCAAATCTTTAAATAGTTTCAGAAAAATGTGAACACTCAAAATTTAATTTATGATTTTGTGTAAATACACGTACGTAGCGTGTCCGTATTCCAAGAAAATTCCACATTTTTCTGTTTGTCGTTTCCAGACATTTACTTGCGCGTTGTAACCGCTGAGAGAAGATTTTCGAGATCCGGAAGCCATCACGCGCGTCCATCGTATCTCTGTACGCACATGAATCAGACGGTGCTCGTACGTCGCTCGTACCTAGAGACCCCACATGGATTGGCCTTGGAAGTCGGCACAATTCGATAAAGTGATAGGCTACACGTTAACACGTACACAGTACCTATAAATAACATTTGTGTTTGGGTACATGCTGGACCTCTAGACTTTGTAAAATTCAACGGTTTAAAAAAGATCTCCTTATAGAAAAATATATTTTAGTACCCAAGGACAGATTAACAATGATTACTGGACGGCCCAGACGGCGTGCATCATTCATACAAAGCAAAAGAAAATGAAAAGGTAAAACAACAAGCAGGGTAAAAAAGGAGCCACGCCAGAAATGATCAAGGGTAAAAAGTCTGGCAAGCGTGCGACGACGGGACGTGATGAATTAACTAAACTAAGACCCCAGACGGCGCGATTAAGCTCCTCCCCGGAAGCTAATCGCAGTGTCAATAGGATATTGGGTCATGTCAAGGGGAATAGAAAATTACTTCTACGCGCAACAGCATCACGCGCGCCCACCCACCAATTTAACCCTGCTTTGTTTAATGGGGGTTTAGCTCTCTGCGAAAGTGAAAGATACGTTGGACTGGACCGGTGGAAGATTTTTTTGTCATAAAAAAAACTACCGAGTCATGCATGCACCGTACCTTCCCTAAGATACAAACCAGACGGCCTACAACTCCTAATCCTAATTAAAAATATAGATAGGATCCTCTTCTAATCTAAAAACAATGTAGGAGTGGAAATTTTACAAAGATTTAAGGAAAAGCGATATCTAAGAAGCCGCGTATATATGGGTATTTTTACAAGTGGGCGCATAGGTATATACAAGTGGCTAGATTGCTAGAGCCAATTTTTTGCTTGAGAAATCCACGTGGAATTTGAGGCCAACCTACATCTTAGTAAGCAATCAAATACTACTGCCTCTCGAGTCTAGACAAAAAAAATGGCATCTATTCTTGACGGGAGGCAATATATGATTGTTGGTCTGTAGTCACAATAATTTGCCACCCTTAAGGTTTTAACAGTTGTTTAGTAAGTAGTGAATTAGTGATATTTCATATTTATACCAGCATGCCTTTCTTTTCTTCTAGATGGGCTGTACCTTGGATCTCTGTCGTCTATCATTATTGATAGTCTTCTATTAGGTAAATCTACCACACTGTTGACGACCAAAATTGGCACAGCGGTGCAAACCAGTCAGACCGGTTTGCAAACTGGTCAGACCGGTTTTGGAAACATTGTTAAAATACAAATTGTACTTCACCATTGCGTAGCTCTCGTCGAGACGATCAAGATGCATATGTGGAACGCCTAATTTGGACTCCGGATGAGAGAGTTATGGCTTCGGGAAGACTCTGCACCTGGGAAAATCGGTCAGACCGGTTTCCCAATCCGGTCTGACCGGTTTGGATCTGTAATTTGAGTAGGATTAGGACTCTATTTTATCCCATATTATAACCAACTCAAACGGGGTAAGACCATCCCACCCTATAAATATAAAGGGCCAAGGCCGATTGAGTATCATCCAATCGATCAAATACATTTATCTTTTTATGTTTCGCATTACTTTTATCTCCAAACCCTAGCTCTACCAACCCCCGTATCTGCTGTTCTTCTCTCGTCTCGACGACGTTTGAGGACTTTCTAGGTGGCCTGCCGACTCTAGAACAACCCTAGACTCTCAAGCTCCGACGGGGTCCCTCCCGAGCTCGAGATTTTAGGTTTTCACCATCGCCCTATCAAAAGCGGTCTGACCGGTTTCGTAAACCGATCTGACCGGTTTCGCTCCAAGCCACCGGCGACTTCGTTGGCGCGATCTCGTGTCAACACACAAATTGCGTGTTGTACTTAGAAGGCCGGGGGATGGAGCAATTTAAAATGCAGCGGTATTCTTGTTGCTCGTTGCATTGCTATTTGCTGATGAAACAACGTGAGTTGTCATGCCACAACGTACAAAAGTACGAACAGGTACTCCCTTCGTCCCAGTATGTAAGCATTTGTAGGGTTCAAATTTTTATCCAAAATATAAGCATTCCTGCAGATGAGATAAAATCAAATGGGTTGGTAGGTTAGGTGAGAGTTGGTGGGTAGTGTAAAATGAAGGGTATAGAGGTCTTTTAACAGTTCTGTTGTTTCTTGAGTTTGAATGCTTGGAATGCTAATATTATGGGACGGAGGGAGTATTACAACCTCGACCGACTGACTATTCCACTTCCACCATAATCAACCTTCAGTCCTATCTCAGCTCCAAATGTTGACTTAGTTTGACTTATTTACCGGATTGCGCACTCTAGAGGCGATCCACCATGTTTACCTGCTTGATTACTGTACTAAATATAATCATGTTCTTCCTTCAGCCCAACAATTATGGGTCCAGTTTATTATTGAACATTTGAACCCCGAACAGATTGATTAGTCGTGAGCTCGTGATTAGTCCGATCTTAGATTCTTGGTAACCATATAACTTAGGGATTATGGATTTCTTAGTGAAAGACATCACCTTTTAGGATACATATTCTGGATCTCCTCTCTGTTCCTGGTTCCAAAATGGGGGCATAATCGACTATGCGAACCTGATGCCCCAATGCGATTATGCTAACCTCATGCATGCCGACTACCACATAATCGGATAGCGCGCTCTCTCTCTCTCTAGATCTCTGCTGTAGCCTATGGCGAAGAGAGAGAGAGAGAGAGAGATGATTAGGATGTAGGCGAGTTGGTGGCTGATCTCTCGTCTGAGCTCTGCAATTATTGGCGCCCTTAGATTACTGTAGCGCGATCTCCGTGCAGTGCAGTGCAACGGCCTGGGGCGACGCCATTGGGCCACACCCGCAGGCTTTTCTGTCAGGGGCGGGCCTTCACTGTGGCGATCGTACCCTACCGCGCCATGCAGCAGGCCGGCACGGCAGCCGGCCACCCCAATCCCATGGCATCCATCGAACTCCAACTGGGAGCGGCCTCTCTGCTGATTTGACGCCGGCCATTGCCCGTTGGCCCGCCTAGCTCGTCTGTGCCGCACCTGTCGCCGCTCATCTCCTGGGGCGTACTGGCACCCTGTCGATCTACCTCTACCTGGCCTGACGCGACGTCACCCATGACCTCGTGCCGGGGCTGGCAATGGCCTCGAGCACGAGCAGTCGAGAGCATCAGAGCAGCAACTTGCTCTCTCATGAAGAAGACTTGCTGTAGTAGACACTAGACAGGTACTAAATCATAACCCCCACA
Organism: Echinochloa crus-galli; assembly: GCA_900205405.1. NCBI lineage: Eukaryota > Viridiplantae > Streptophyta > Magnoliopsida > Poales > Poaceae > Echinochloa > Echinochloa crus-galli. Next base: position 7,566,985 of record OAMR01000001.1, on the reverse strand, counting down.
AAATGAACAAACAGTGCGTGGATTTCGTCACGGAAGAAGAAGATTGCAAGTTTTGCGCTAGGGAAAGAAAATGGTTCGGACAAAATGCGTGTCGTGAAAGCGATGATTACGCTTATCTATCGGTCGTTAAACTACTCAAAACTGATGGTCGTGATCGATCGTTGTCACGCCCTAGACACGTCACGTGTGTGTACAAAGAAAATACCGCAAAATAAAATATGCGAGAGAAAAAATATCGTGTCCTCGATCAAGTACAGGAGCGCTAGCTAGCTCATACAGTACAGGATAAAGATTATACGCGACAATCCCACTGGTGGTAGTCTGGTACAGTGGTACTACCTGCGCCGGTGCTTGCGTTTTATCTTGTGGATTGACGCAAACTGTGCCCCCCACCCCATATGCTAGTGCTGGTTAGTCACGTACAGTATTATATGGGCTCTGGTACACTCATCCTAAATATGATATGTTGATATGTGTGTACTTATTTAGGCTAGACCTAGACGTGTACATTTGCAACAGTGCAAGCATGTGGGAATTGGTGATGAAGTACCTACCTGGAATTTCAGACTAACTTGGAGATTCGTGCTCGGATGGAAATCGGAGTATATGACTTGGAATTTAGTATTTAGTATCCAACTGACGTGGAATTTCATATCATCTTGGAGGTTTGTGCTGCAAATTCTCTCTTTTTTTTAAGAAACACAAAACCAACATAGACGTTTATAAACATACACGCACACTCACCTATGAATACACGCACGCAACCCTACCCCTATAAACACCTCAAAGGTCACTTGCCATTGAAAAATAGAGCCGGTTAAATCCTAGAGTAAATCTAGAAAAATACGACACTAATGCATCTATGAGCGCTAGAATTTTTTTCTGATAGCACCAATAGTATGTTCTCATGTTCTATTAGATCAGTTTCAGTGTAAATCTTTATTGTATTTTTATCAAGACTAAAAATTTGGTAAGTGCCAAGGGAGATAAAATTCTTCTCTCATGATAAAAATCTCTCCTTCTCTCATGATAAAACTCTCTCCGTAATGACTTTGCCACATTAGTAAAATTATTGATGTAGCATAAAATTCAATTCCATAAAACTCCATTCAGATAGGGCCTTGAGGTGAGATCATTAGGACCAAGGAGGTACGTTGGGGCTTCGAGAAAGACAAGGCAGCTAGATCATAGTGGTACGACTTAGATGCTTGCCTAGGCTGTAGGGTGAGGAAATGCTTCCTTCATTGGAGACATTTTGAGAACAAAATATTTGGAGGAATGGTTTAGGAATATGGACGAGTAAAAGCAGATACAATGCATTTTCTCTCAAAAAAAAGTATAAAAAGTGCTTCAAAGTAATTTCAACAGATGCCAAAATATCTCCCTCCATTTTAGTAACTCTAACATAAGTTCTCCCGTTGATATATTATTAACCAATGTCTGCACCTAACATTACCATACACTTCGGCCCCCCTAAAACATACAAGCACGCAAGCACTAGCTAGTCAAATAATAACCAAACAAAAATAAAAGCTGAAAAAGAGCTGAGGCCCCTACTTTTACATCTTATAAGATTGTGATCTCCTCCTCCCTCTGCCGAATAATAATCCCCCATACACCAACCAACCAAACCAAGATCGTGGTCAAACTGTTTTTTATATCGTAGTATAACGCTAACCACCCCCCAAATGTTTTTCTAGGAGCCACCCCAAAACGTCAGGAACAGAACTCTCAAGAGCAAAAAAGAAAAAATCGCTAATCATGGCCCTGGCCTCGGGTGGGCCCCAGTGACCCCCCAAGATGATTTGTAAATGCGCGCGGGGAGGGACGGACGGACGGGGTCCATCCCGCAATGAATTGTGACAACGAAATCTCGTCCCCCTCAGACCTCGCCCCTGTTCATACCCTTTCGACGCCCCTCGCTGCCCGTTTCGAGGCGTGGGGGGTTCGCTCCCTAGCTGGGCCTCGGCACGGCACGGCCCGGGGGGGGCCCCGTCCCCGAGGTGCCCCGGCGTTAAGGAGGCACCACGCCGCCCACGGCCCGGCTCGGCTCCTGATGTGGACGGGTAACCGCACCCACCCGCGCGGGCAGCCGGCACGCCTCGCTGCTCGCTTTGCTTGGGTTCTCGGAAGTGGCCTTGGCCTGGCTCGCTTCGCTTGGGCATGGGCACGGGCGCGCTCCGGAATCCGGATCGGGGGGGTTGGCCGCTGCGCTGGCCCCCGTCGCTGGATGTCGACGAGGCCTCCTGCGCCGTGTCTCGTCGGCTACGGCCGCCAGGCCAGCGCCGGTAGGCCATGCTCCGACTCCGATGATTCTTTCTCGCGCCGTCACCCACTGCACTGCTGCTGCCTCGCCGTCTAGCAAATCAGGATTTACTACTGTATTTATTAGGGTAATAAAGAAGGGGAGGAATTGCATGGGCGAGATGGGTGCGAGCGAGAGCCTCCTACCGGTGTCCCCCGAACCCGGGCAGGTTCAGAGAATCGGCGCACATGCGGCTGCGTTCATCGACGAGAACTGACCATCAGAACCCACAAACCAAGGAGATATCGAAGGAACGTACGACCGTCACGCACCAGGTGCCCCGTATCAGCACACGCCACTCACCGTTCACTTCACCGAGAAGCAACAAGATTGTTAGGCTTTGAAAAAACGAGAAACGGACCAGTAAGTAGCTGCTGATCGCTTCGACGACGCTCTTCCTCGTCGTCCTTAGTCCCTACGACGTCATAGGTTTTGAAACCGGGACCAAGGCGATGCCCCCTTTTTTTTCAGGGCGAGAGAGACCGCGAGAGCGAGCATATATCCAAACGAACTTTTGCCTAGCACTTTTTCCCAAGGGACGAAACGGACGCGCCGGGGCCGGGTGGTCAGCAGCCAAGTGCCGTGTGCGCCCGTGCCACACCCCCTCCCCGATCCGTACGTTGCCGTTTCCTCGCTGCAGGTTCTTGCGTGCAATCCACCGGGAAAGTACGGGCGCGTGCGGTTGCTCGGGTCGGGCTGGCAAGTGCGGCCTAATTGCTCCGACGTTGCCGCTTCATGTTGCTCCCTCCAACGGGGGGAGACTAGCTGGTTACTGTATGACAAGTGGTACGGCCTAATAATTCTGCTGATTGTTTGGGAAATTATATATGCTTGGCATGCTTTTGGCCTCATTCGGAAGTTTAGACTTTAGAGGTCGACTTGAAGGCACGGAGAAACTGTGGTAGCACATCTTAGATAGTTTTATAACTTCCACATTACGGACTGCTCTTAAAGACCTCGTACGTGTTAATCTTCTCTAGATACACAAGAAGATTCTCATAAAAAAATAAAAACACATGGCAATCAGTTGGGTAGATGCTATTTTATATTGTCATATATAGCATTTGAGTCCATTCTTTTTTATGAAAAATAATCTAAACTACTCCAAATTTTGCATCCAAACTACACCCTTCTGTCATTAGCACAGAGATGATGAAGCAACCTGTAAATTGGCATCTAAACTTGCCTGTGTCATTTTGAAAAATACCACAAATACTTCTATAAATACTTGTAATTGCCCATTTTGACTGTCGTTAATTTAGAAGAAAAGATCAAGCAAGGTATACATGCATGACGTGTATCACATTCACTATGCTGAAATCACTTTCATGTTAAACACATGGTTCAAATAAGGTTTCAATTAAACACATGCTAAACATGTTTGGAGGTGCAATATATTGGGGGACACATTGAACCGGATGGAAAAAAATGGATGAAGAGTGATTGTTATAAGTTAATCATGATCGGATTATAAAATATCTATATGAGTATTGTATTATAATATAGATAGATGATAACCATTCGAAAAGAATATAGAAAGCAAAGTGAGAGCAAAGATAAGATTTTTTTATCAGTTGATAAACATTCTAGTGACACAAATTTATATGATTTTGAGCTTAACTCAGTTGGTTATTAGGTCAATACCCAGCCCCATTCCTATACGGATAATGTATAAACCAGACGTTTAAATCACACGAAAGGGTAGCTCAACGACTTTATTAATACGTAATTGTGACGCATTTGTAAGCCTCGTTCCTTTGCGCCGCCTTAGTATACCTGACGAAGCGTACATACATTTCTCATTGCGAAGAAGTCGAAGATTACCTTCCTTAGTTCTTTCAAAAAAAAAAGAGATTACCTTCTTTGTTAAAACAAAACTACACCTCTCGTGAATTGGCCGAGAACTAGTCGGCCACCTCCCTGGGTGGCGGAAACAGCAATCGAGCTGGGGGGGTGGATCCGTAATTTCCCCGCCCATGCGGGGCACCTTGTGCGGCCACAACAAACACGCAGGCCCTCGGCCTTTTCCTTTCCCTTTCCGGGACGCCCCTGTCTCGCGCGTCGACGGGGTTTATAAAACGGAGAGAAAAAAGGCGAGAGCCCATCGTTCCATTTCTGCCCTCGCCGCCGAGCCACTGACATGTGGCGCGCACTAGCGGGGGAGCCGGAGGAGCCCAGCCAGCACGGGGGGGCCTTTGTTTGACTAATCAAACCGGCGGATGGGGGCAGGCAGAACGAACAGCGGATGCCGTGCCCTGCACTGCTGCGCCGTACACGTCACTGAGGCTGACAGAGAGGGACGTCTCAGGCACCACCCCGTCCCTGTCGCGATGGCCTTTTTTTTTCTGCCCCTCTCGGTGGTTCCGTGACTTTAACCGTAATCCTCTCTTTTTTCCTGTTTTTTCTTAAAGTTTTTTTTTTGAGGAGATGTTTTTTTCTTAAAGTGTTTTCTTAAAGTGACTAAACGACAAACTAGTGGTTAATTTTGGTAATAGCCCAAATTTCTCGATCCAGCCCAACAAGAACGTTGTGTGATGTGGGCCTACGCAGGTAGGCCAGTCTAGAATCAGCTTGCCTCTAAATGCTGCTTTCTGGGCCGGCGCAAAGAGACCATCCACACTTGGGCCTTTCTCAGGACAGAATTCGCATGAAAAAATCGAACATTACTAGTGTGGCATAGAGAAGGCACCGATTGCAGCAGTTTGTGTTTTTGTGAACAAAAACTTAACTGGAGCTGAAGCTCAAATGAATACAGAAGCATACAAAAAAAGGTGAAAAAAAACGTAAGCAAGAAGTGATGGTGCTTGTTTCCACGCTATAATACTTATCAACGAACTAATCCTACCACGACTGGGTCATAAGCAACTAACTTGAAAATCACGTCCATGCTCTCTAATCCTCCTCTCTTTATTATCTACATCTGGTGGCCCAGCGGCAGCCCGCTGCGCATCAGCTGCTGGTACACCGCGGAGGCAGCCGCTGCGCCGCCGGCGACGCTGCCCTCGACCTTCACGTCCGCCGCCTTGGGCGGCACGAGCCCGGCGGCCTGCATCGCCTGCCGGTGCCTCAGCAGCGGGTGCTGGTGCAGCGACGACGGCGCCAGCATGGGCAGCTTCAGCCCCTCGACCGGCCCGAGGGGGCCCGGGGCATCGGCAGGCTCGGCAGCGATCCGGCGCCGCCGCCGCCGCCGCCGAGGGCGGCAGAGACGTACGTCGGGTAGTTGACCATCGGCGCCAGAGGGTCTCGAGACGGTGGCGGAAGGCCGAACGGTGCGCCGCAGCCGCCCAGGTGCCGCAACAGGCCGTCGTGCACCGACGGGTGCTCCGGCCTGCGCGCGGCGGCCGCGCCCGTCGCCGCGGCGGCGCTCGGGTGGCCGCTGTTCCTCGCCGCGGGGACCTCGTGGTTGTGCTTGCCCTCATACGTGGTGATCACGGACTTGAGGTCGTGCGACACGCGCTCCACGTGCTTGCGCACCGAGCAGCCCGGGTGCGTGCACTTGTAGTAGCTCCTGAACACGACGGAAATTCGGGGTGAGAAGTGCAAACAAACAGCAAATTCTTGAAACTCTGAAAACATTTATCGTGTTCAAACAAACCTTGGATTTGGGTTACCCTTGACGACCTTCTGTCCATACTTGCGCCAGCGGTAGCCATCGTCGAGGATGTCCACTTCGCTTGTCGTCTGGATCACCACTCTGGGCTCGCGGACAGCTCTCGACGCCGTGCTCATATCAATGGCATATGACTCCAGCTTCCTGGAGCATTCAGACATACATGATCTAGAGTAAGAAACTGTAGCAAGCAAGGGTCATCTGCAAAGCTACAATGCAGAGATTCAATTTACTGACCTTCGTTTGGATTCCAGTTCGTCACCCTCGGCATCGGCACCGCCCTGGGACATACTGCCATGAGTCACCCTGTCATCCCCGTCCACCTCATCGGACACCGCAGAGGTCACATCCACACCGCAGGCATCATGGATCTGCATCGATGCTGACGAGTCACAGAGCTCACCGGGAACCGACGGGGGCGACGCCACGTCCATGCCGTCACCATGCTGGTCCTGAACGCCCGCATTGTTATGCCAAGATTGCCTTGCTTCTGCCACATTTGCTTGTGATCCCGGGATGTCTGAGGTGTCACCTTGCACATTGTCGCCAAACGGGTGCACAGGCGGGACTCCAGGGCGGCGGCTCTGCGAGGGCTTCGGGTGGTTGTGTGTGCCCTTGTAGATTATCTCTGTGATGTGCCCCTCGTGCGATCGCTCCACCTTCTTCTTGACCTGGCAGTTTGGGTGCGTGCACTTAAAGTAGCTCCGCGGGTACTCGCTGTGCTTCACCTGTTTCTGCCCGTACTTCCTCCAGCTGTATCCATCCTCTGCTGGTGTGGTGGTGGCCATTGCCGGGTAATCTCCCTTTGTGTTACCCTCCTCTGTGGGCTGGCTGTGCGGGGATGATACTTGTTCATTGCCTGGACCTGTGGCAGGTGCAAGACGGCCGAGCTTGGAGTCATGAGAACCACTCTTCATATGGGTCTGCCCACTGTAATTCTGCTGGTTCAGTTGGCCCAGCAAATTGGCTTCTTGTACAGGTTGAATCTTAGTTTCAGTCTTGACAGAAACATGTGTGCCTGGCACTGATGGAGGCTGATTGTTGCACAAAGATTCCTGAAGAACCAAATATGAATTAGCTCGAAAGGAAAGGAATGCGAACAAGTAAGGAACAGGAACAACGTAAAATGGTTAGCTGGCACTTTGAGAACATATATAGTGATCAATACTTGTTCTTGTTCATATCTCTGAACATTTCTTGCACATTAAGTTCGTTTATGTATGAACAAGAACATGGTTCAGAAAATATATATTATAAACTGAACAAGCACAGAAGATTCCTATTGCAGCTTCAATAACATCAACAGCCATCATTGTTAGACTTCCAAGTAGGGATATAGGGGAGAATTTGGCTTTCAAATGTGGGGTGTGCTTTACTAGATTACAATGGAAACATTGTATTGATCATAGCAATTCTGCTTTCAAGAAAACTTTGAAAGATATGAATGATATTATACTATTTTCTGCTTTTGAGAAAACAATGGCAGCTTGTTTGGAAAGAAGAGACTATGGATGCTGGAAAACAAAGCAACACTGATCGTGGAACCAAAGTAGAGCTTTCACACACTTCCAAAGAGGTCAAAAGTTCAGTAAAGCAAACATTCTTGAACTGCCAATTTTACTAAATTTAGCATCCCTTAGATGAAAGCAATAATAATTCCAGTACACCTTCACACCACAAAAGTAACATAGAGAACACATACCATGGTGTTGGGAACGAAGACTGGTGAGTCAAGCAGTGTTGCCGGACTCAAACCAGGCGGGATCGTGAGGTAGGGCGATGGAGCTCCTGGCACTGAACTATCAGCTCCAGCTGCTGTGCTGAAGGGCATGCTGAGCTTTGGCACCCTGAATCCAGCTCTTGCCTGCATCCTCTCGGCGAGACTGCTGCCAGGACTGGACTTCTGGCCAAACTGTGGTGTCATTGGCAGCGACCTACCTTCCTCCTGAGGTGACCTTATGGCAACTGACAAGCCATCCTTCTCAAATCCAACCTTAGCCCCGTCTGGTGGAAATGTTCCAGTCTGAAAGCCCCGTGTCAAGGATTCCGGGCCTGGGTTAGGATCCTTCCACTCCATTGCTACATGGCCTTCCATCTCAGTTTAGGATGCTCAACCTGATGCGTGAAGAACAGTCACATACATTTCAGTACTACCAGTCGATGTTTTTCACTAAACATTATCTTGAAATTTACAGAGCAATAGATATGCAGAGACATTATCAAATTGAAACCAGATAAAAGGGGAAAAAATGATGTTGTTGCTCACATAAGTCTTGGGACCAAGCACCATAATCCACACACATCAAGAATTGGGCTGAAGGGAACAAAACAGGTGAAACCGGACTGCCTGCAACAAGGTTATTTGAAGAGAAAAGCTTCATTTCAGTTGCAGAACCAGTAAGCACAAAAAATTTGTCAAAGATGGCAATCTTCTCCAACTGCAAGAACAAGCGAACAACTACTCCTATACTTGTATGATATACTCCCAAATCCCTCTGAAGCTGATTCCAAAACTGAAACCGCGTCAGTCCAGTAACAGTAAACGACAACTTGACACGAAAGGTTTGGTCGATCAGTCGATGCGACCGGCACGGTTCTCCACAGGCGAATAGAAAAAACAAAAAGAAATCGAAAACGAAGAAAAAGCGAACGTGGCTGTTCCATCTCATTCACTTCGAGAAGGAAAAGAGACGGCCATGGACCCCAATCGTTGCGTGCTAGCCTGGGGACTCCCCTGTGGCTCGGAGCTCAAAGCGCATAACAACAGGGAACAACTTTCCCCAAGAGCTCTTCAAAATTACTGCTGCTACTTCTAGTTCTACGAAATTCCAGGTAAATAATATTCAGAAGGAATGGATCACAAGAACACCAGAGTCCAGAGGCGAGTGAAAAGAAATGCAGAAATATTCAGGACCACGATGGGCCAAAACGGCGTAGAACGAAGAAAGACGAAACTTTTCGGTGCCAAAATCGAATGGCTCAGCTCAGTCTTCACCAGAGCATTCCCATGTCGAAAACTGCGGGAGGCTGATGCGCCAGCGACTCCGCGTGAAACACGGAGCTGGAGGGAGAGGGACGCAAACCAGAGATCGCAGAGGGGAAGCCAGCATTCAGTCTCAGTGTCTCAGCCCCGGCTGGTCGATCGGCGCAAAGCTTCCGCCTTGACGGCGAAATGCGGCGACGGGGAAGACGAGCCTTCCCGTTCAAAAAATCAGATAGGGCCGAACCAGGATTCAGAAAACCGCACGCATTGGCAAGAGGGGGGAAAGAATGAACCGACCAAATACAATGCGAGACGCGGAATTCATGAACTGGACCGTCAGCACGAAAATGGCCAAATGTCGAGAAGAAATGATTCCACAAATCAGGTCAGAATCTGAAGATCTTCCTCGCAAGAACAGAGGAATTCAGATCGCAGCAGAGAGAACGCGCGAGGGGCTCCACAGGACAGAGTTTCCTCGAAGCAGGTAATAAAACGAAGAGTCCACTGACGGAGCCATCGACGGGAATCACTGAATCGGGAAATGCGGGATGGAACACGAACCTGTGATTGGAGGAAAGAAGATAAGGGGAAAGCCAATGGCGAGGCTCCTCTGCCGTCTGCTGCCCCTCTCGCGGCCTTCTCCTCCTCCCGTCCCGGTCCGTCCCGGCGGCGGCTCAGTCCACCGATGGCCCAAGAAAAGCGCAACCGGAACGAAGCACAAGGATCAGGGACAAATGATGAGGTGCAGCCGCAGGGAGTCAGGAAAAGAAGGTTCCCCCTGCCATTACTACTCGGCTCCCCTCTCCCCCTCTTTCTCTCTCATCGTGCACGCAATTGTTTTACGCTGGAGAGAGAAGGGGAAAATAAAGGGCTGAGAGCAGAAACAGAGGAGAGAGAGAGGGAGAGAGAGGAGGAGGAGGAAGAACTGGGGAGGGAGGGGCGGTTTGACCAAGGAGGTGGGGAGATGTGCGGAAGGATCCGTTGGGACTCGAGACGGGCGGGTGTGGGGAGAGAGAAACGAAACGGCCATTGATGGCATGCTCGGCGTTTCTGGTTTCTCTCTCTTTTTGCAAAACCGCCTTTGGCCCTTGCCTTGTCCCTCCCGTTTGGTTCTTCCTTCTGGTTCGGGGTTTTAATTTTCGAACCCCTTTTTGGGTGGATTTGTTTGGTTTGGAGCTTTTGTTGGTTTCAGATTTATGGATTTTGCGCGTCCGATGAGGCGTGCTTTTGCTCTAGGGAGTAGGTTTAAGATCAGAAGTCGTGTCATCTGAGGGCCCTTTGGCGGGGCTCGCATCGCTCCGCTCCTCCCGTCAATTTTACTGTAGCAGCGCTGTACTCTCCCCATAGCATTTTTCGATTTTCGTGTATCATATTTGATCATCGATCTTATTTAAAACTTTTGTAAATATATTATTTATTTTGCTATGACTTGTTTTATCATTAGATATATTTCAAATGTGATTTATTTATTTTATATTTTTATAAAATTTTTTAAATAAGACGGATGGTCAAACATGATGTCTGAAAGTCACCAAATGCAAACGGATCGAAGTGGACAGCCTGATTCGGGAATTAAAATCGTCTGTTCTAGCATTTGGTTTTGGAAATTCTAGTTTGGGGTGTTTAGTTCCTGGAAAAAGGTAAAAAGTGAAGTGAAAAAGTCACATCGGACACTGTAGCACTTTTCGTTTGTTTGTGGTAAACATTGTCCTACCATGACCTAACGAGGCTTAAAAGATTCGTCATACGTGCTGAGTAAA
>OAMR01000001.1:7489571-7535217 GCA_900205405.1 Echinochloa crus-galli | reverse complement strand
GTCACGTTCACCGTGTACAGCCCGCCGGCGAGCGTCGTCACCGGCCCGATCCGGCTCAGCCCCTCGAAGTCCGCGAGCTCGTAGTGCTTGGCCAGCGAGTGGCACATCAGCAGGTTCTTCAGCTGGTCCCTGCCGAGACCCGACAGCACCTGCATGCATGCATGCATTTTTGTTCAGCACGCGTAAACCCTTGCTCCGTACTTGTTCTACAGATGCCATGAGTCTCTGAGGTGATGGTTCTCGGCAGACGTTACCGACGGCTTGACGGCGGCGAAGGCCCTGTCGACGGGGACGAAGATGGTGACGCCCTGGTCGGTGAGGTAGGCCTGGTTCTGGAACACCTCCACGAGGTTGGTCTGCTGCAGGTAGCCGAGGAAGGTGCGGAAGGGCCCGTCGAGGGTAAGGATCGCGGTGAGGTTGGGGCGGTTGGCCTGCGGAGTCGGCGGCCACGTGTCGGTCCTCTGCAGCGACGCTGCCGGGGGCGACCTGACGGCGGCGAGCGGCCGGCGCGCGCCGGCGTGCAGGAGGGACACGGACATCACGGTGGCGAGCAGCGCCACGGCGGCGCACCTCATGTCGCGAGTCAGCGTCGGAGTCGGAGAAGATCGCAGCGCGCCGGAGTAGGCAAGACCGGAGGCGAGCAGTTGCCGGCTGTTTGCGACTGCACAGACAGGGAGACGCCGAGATGCGATCTTTGTGCGGGCTGTCAGCTCTCCTTTCCTATTTTTCCAGTGGTTCAGAGGACGTTACAGGACTGTGTCAACTGTCAACTGCGTGCCGGACGATCGTCTCGAGAGTTCAGACATGCAGCTCCGGAGAACCAGATGAGAGTCTTATTATTAACCTCTGGAAATCGTTTTACGATACAAAGAATCAACAGGTCTTCATCAATCAATACATAAAAGCAAGGTGCAACGAAACCCACTCCTCTTACACCAACGTACGCAAAAGAAATCGGCGTCTACACCATCAGAAACCCGGAAGCCAAGAGGGCCAGGTAGCCAACAAGAACGGGCCCTGCACCGACCCGGCGCGACAAGCTCTTGTCGCCTCCGTGCCCGGTGGCGCCCGGCGCGGCGTCGGTCGCGTCGCCCCCGCGCGCCGCCGGCGCGGGCACGGGCGCCGCCACGGCGGGCTCGGTCGGGAACACCTCCTGTGGCAGAAGCACCCTGTCCAGCGCGTACACGGCGACCGGCGGCGTGGAGTACACGCTGCTGACGAGCCTGGCCGCCGCCGTCCAGCCCGACGCGACGCGGATCCTGCCGGCGGCGTAGGTGACGTTCACCGCGCACTGCGCCCCCAGCGTGGGCACGGGGCCCGACGCGGCCAGCGCCGCGAACGCCGAGAGCGGGTGGTACCGGGGCGCCGCGTGGCACAGCATCAGCGCCCGGAGCTGGTCGGCGGTGAGGTTGGAGAGCGCGGCGCCGTCGACGGTGGCGAACGCCGAGTCCTCCGGCGCGAACACGGTGACGCCCTGCGGCTGCTGGCCGCCGTCGTCGGTGGCGTTGGCCAGGCTCTGGAGCGTCCGGATCACGTCCGTCCTGGTGAGGTAGCCGAGGAACGTGGCGTAGGGCCCCGCCAGGGACAGCAGGTCGGTGAGGTTGACGTGGTGCGGCGCTGGGGCAGGCGCCGGCGTGGCGGCGACCGGCGGCGCCGCCCTCTGGGACAGTGCCGCCGGGGGCAGCGCGAGGCACATAATGGCGATGGCGCTAGGTTGGAAAATTATACCGATGATTTTGCAAATTACTTTATGATCCAGTTACTCCATATACACGATCCCTTGGCAGAATGGTGTGCTTTCTGTTTATGGTGTACTGACTACTTCCCTGTTACATCATCAGAGGCAATCAGTTATTTTATATCAACACAATTTTCGTGGCGTGGCGGGGACAGGCCCGATCGACGGCTCGGCGAACACGTCGTCGAACTCAGGCAGCAGCGCACCACGACAAGGCCGCGACCATCGCGTGACTGAAGCTGCGGGCTTGCAGTGGGCGGACCGGGACGCCGTGCCGCCACATCACTCGGCGGTCGGCATGCCAGAAGGACATGGACGTAGTGGCTCCCAAAAGTCCCAAAGAGCGGGTCCGATAGAGGGTCGCCGCCAGCCACTGGGTCCCGAGCGCACAACGTCGTGTGGCCGCCGAGAGGGAGGGAGCGCGTAGAGGTCGGCCCGGAAGTGCTCGCCGGCGATGGCGAATGGGACGCCCGACGGAAGACGCCTGGCCGGGTACAGCACCCGGTCGCCGTTGGCCACAGTGACATGCAGCCAGGTGCGATCGAGCCTGGAACCGGAGGCTGGTGCGCGCTGCTGCGGATTCGGAGACGGAGGTGGAGCCGGAGCCGAGAAACCCTTGTTGAACGTCACCGGGCCGAGCCGCACGGACATCTGCAGGCTGTCGCCTGTCCTGATGCCCTCCATGGCACGGAGGAAGGCCTCGTCCTCAGTCCTCAGGAACGCCAGTTGTGCATTCAGAATCTGAAGCAAAACCAATACTAAACTAGTCTACAAGCAAAATCTATGGGAGTTCTGCAGGCCAGTTTATGTAATGCAACACTGCTGAAAATGAGCCTCTCACGTCCAAAGGCTAAATGTTTCAAGTACTTCCGATCCTCTTCACGTTTGCTACAACAGAACTAATGTATGCAGATTTATGCAGTTAACTAATGAACATATTCAGTGCTATCGTCTGTTAATACATGAACAATCTAGGCGCTATCAGATTTACGTTTTCCAGTACTTAACAGAGGGAACGGCGGAAATCGGAACGGTACCTGTTGTCACTTGAATATGTGGTTTGGTATTTGATTTTGTGCCTGCTTTTTTCTTACAAGAAATTCTAAGTGTTGCTGCCTGTATAAGAGATATCAGAGAGCTAGCTTCAATTTTCTCCATAATGTATTCAGGATGAGTTGCTTTCTCTACTGCTTTCTTCTTACTGTTTGATTTTGTTCGTTTGGTTGGTTCCTCTAGTCGTGCTGCCAAATCATCACGACCGTGGCCAAACTTCAGCGCACAAATCAGCCACAGGAGATTGGCCGAAGTGGGGCCACAAAAATGAACTAACCTGCGTGCATACGTGGGGCCGGATTGGCCGGAGCGGGGCCAGACAGAGCTGGGCCAGCCAAATCTCGGGTTAAAATCAAAATGCTGCTTTTGCCCGTGGTCAACGGTCAAGGCTTATCGAGGTCCGCCCCTGCTGGGGCCAGCCAAATCTCGAGTTGAAATCAAAATGCTGCTTTTGTCTGTGGTCAACAGCTAAGGCTTCTCGAATTTATGGGTCCGCCCCTGCTGGGACCAGCCAAATCTCGGGTTGAAATCAAAATACTGCATGGTCAACGGGCAAGGCTTATCGAATTTATGGGTCCGCCCCTGCGGGGGCCAGCCAAATCTCGGATTGATACTAAAATGATGCTTTAAACCTGAGCGAATAGCCAAATATTGTCCATAACCAAAGTTAGACGGTGATAAAATTTGGCTAGAATAAAAGTGTTTGGTTTGTAGCCAAGCCAAAGTTAGGATCATGCCAAATCTAAGAGTATATGACGTGCGTGACCTACATACTGTTATTTTTAGTTTTAAAATATATGGTCAATCTGGGCGTTGTTTTATAGATTAGATCATGACGAATCTAATGGTTCAAACGAACTAGTTAGATACATACTTTTGGAATGGAATTATACACGATCTAGTTTTTGCTAAATCAAATGCAAAGCATCAAATGCCACCAATCAGGAGATGGCACATCAGCATAGATGAGTTCAATGTGGCCAAGCCAAATTTAGGCCAATGTTTTACTAGACAAAGTCCTTTATACAAAGACTTTGGAGAGTCAAAATTTATTTGGCCATAGCCAAATACCTCCAACCACACGCCTGCCAAATTATCTTGGCACAACCAAGGCGATTTTACCACAACCCTGTGTGGTCACTCGCGTTCTCCGAGGGCGGAGAAGCGCATGGAGATTCGCGCCCTTCCCCATCCTTTCCCGTCCCTGCACGCCGCCGCACCCGCTCCTCGCCGCGGCGCCCCGCTGCGAACACGCCGCCCGTCCCCAACGCCGCCGTAGCCGCTCCTCGCCGCGCCGACCCGCCGCAAGGGCCCCGCTGCCAACACGCCATTGCACACCCGCTGCCGATACATCGCCGCGCTGCTACCGCACCTGTCGCTTTGCCGCCGCTGACCCGTTGAGACATGCCGCGGCGGCAGCGTGTGGGGCACATGCCGCCGCCATGGCGGCGGGTTGGCAGGGCCGCCGTTGGGCGAGGAGAAGAAGAACGGTCGACGGTGGCAGAGCGGTGTTGGGAGAGAGAGAGAGAGAGAGAGGAGCGGGCGGAGCACATGAGGAGGGACGGCGGGCGGAGCGGGAGAGGAGAAGGGGAGAGAGGAGGAGAGAGCCTTGCACGAATCTTAAAGTACCAGTTTAGGATGGAAGATAACGTGAGTGGAGCATAGAGTTGTGGAGTTGTTCATCCCTGGCACAACCAAAAGTTGGCTTGGCTTCTTGGGGTTACAAAGGCATGAACCAACACACGCCCTTAAGCTAATGAAAATTGTAGCCTTATAAAAAATCTGTCAACTCAAGTTCCCCCAAATACACAAGTAATTTCTATAGCACCTGGGCTGGATGGGAAAAGCGATGATGTGCAGCCCCGGCCGGTGTCGTGGGCAAATATCGACGCCGAGACAGTTGAAGATGGAAACAAGGGCAAACATCACTAATTATTTTCTTTTCCTCATTTTAACTAAATTTTCAATCAGTTTGACATGGCTTGGTATGGCCCGCTGAGTCTAATTACTATTTCTACCTTGAACAGAAGTATGCCTTCAACTAAAGGACTGACGCCACAAGCATCTCCAAGAGTGCCTAAAAAATAAAGTCCAAAATCATTGATTTTGGGACCTTGTCAAAAATTACTGGGAGTAAAATAAAGTCTCTTGTCCAACAGTTCTCAAAATTTTACTCCCAGTAATTTTTGACAAGGTCCCAAAATCAATGATTTTGGACTTTATTTTTTAGGCACTCTTGGAGATGCTTGTGGCGTCAGTCCTTTAGTTGAAGGCATACTTCTGTTCAAGGTAGAAATAGTAATTAGACTCAGCGGGCCATACCAAGCCATGTCAAACTGATTGAAAATTTAGTTAAAATGAGGAAAAGAAAATAATTAGTGATGTTTGCCCTTGTTTCCATCTTCAACTGTCTCGGCGTCGATATTTGCCCACGACACCGGCCGGGGCTGCACATCATCGCTTTTCCCATCCAGCCCAGGTGCTATAGAAATTACTTGTGTATTTGGGGGAACTTGAGTTGACAGATTTTTTATAAGGCTACAATTTTCATTAGCTTAAGGGCGTGTGTTGGTTCATGCCTTTGTAACCCCAAGAAGCCAAGCCAACTTTTGGTTGTGCCAGGGATGAACAACTCCACAACTCTATGCTCCACTCACGTTATCTTCCATCCTAAACTGGTACTTTAAGATTCGTGCAAGGCTCTCTCCTCCTCTCTCCCCTTCTCCTCTCCCGCTCCCCTACAATAGATAAGGAAAATATAGCCCATGTGTGCTGAGATCTCGAGAAAAGTTCATATACCTACATTAAGGTGATAAAATTTGGCTAGAATAAAAGTGTTTGGTTTGTAGCCAAGCCAAAGTTAGGATCATGCCAAATCTAAGAGTATATGACGTGCGTGACCTACATACTGTTATTTTTAGTTTTAAAATATATGGTCAATCTGGGCGTTGTTTTATAGATTAGATCATGACGAATCTAATGGTTCAAACGAACTAGTTAGATACATACTTTTGGAATGGAATTATACACGATCTAGTTTTTGCTAAATCAAATGCAAAGCATCAAATGCCACCAATCAGGAGATGGCACATCAGCATAGATGAGTTCAATGTGGCCAAGCCAAATTTAGGCCAATGTTTTACTAGACAAAGTCCTTTATACAAAGACTTTGGAGAGTCAAAATTTATTTGGCCATAGCCAAATACCTCCAACCACACGCCTGCCAAATTATCTTGGCACAACCAAGGCGATTTTACCACAACCCTGTGTGGTCACTCGCGTTCTCCGAGGGCGGAGAAGCGCATGGAGATTCGCGCCCTTCCCCATCCTTTCCCGTCCCTGCACGCCGCCGCACCCGCTCCTCGCCGCGGCGCCCCGCTGCGAACACGCCGCCCGTCCCCAACGCCGCCGTAGCCGCTCCTCGCCGCGCCGACCCGCCGCAAGGGCCCCGCTGCCAACACGCCATTGCACACCCGCTGCCGATACATCGCCGCGCTGCTACCGCACCTGTCGCTTTGCCGCCGCTGACCCGTTGAGACATGCCGCGGCGGCAGCGTGTGGGGCACATGCCGCCGCCATGGCGGCGGGTTGGCAGGGCCGCCGTTGGGCGAGGAGAAGAAGAACGGTCGACGGTGGCAGAGCGGTGTTGGGAGAGAGAGAGAGAGAGAGAGGAGCGGGCGGAGCACATGAGGAGGGACGGCGGGCGGAGCGGGAGAGGAGAAGGGGAGAGAGGAGGAGAGAGCCTTGCACGAATCTTAAAGTACCAGTTTAGGATGGAAGATAACGTGAGTGGAGCATAGAGTTGTGGAGTTGTTCATCCCTGGCACAACCAAAAGTTGGCTTGGCTTCTTGGGGTTACAAAGGCATGAACCAACACACGCCCTTAAGCTAATGAAAATTGTAGCCTTATAAAAAATCTGTCAACTCAAGTTCCCCCAAATACACAAGTAATTTCTATAGCACCTGGGCTGGATGGGAAAAGCGATGATGTGCAGCCCCGGCCGGTGTCGTGGGCAAATATCGACGCCGAGACAGTTGAAGATGGAAACAAGGGCAAACATCACTAATTATTTTCTTTTCCTCATTTTAACTAAATTTTCAATCAGTTTGACATGGCTTGGTATGGCCCGCTGAGTCTAATTACTATTTCTACCTTGAACAGAAGTATGCCTTCAACTAAAGGACTGACGCCACAAGCATCTCCAAGAGTGCCTAAAAAATAAAGTCCAAAATCATTGATTTTGGGACCTTGTCAAAAATTACTGGGAGTAAAATAAAGTCTCTTGTCCAACAGTTCTCAAAAAATTACCCCCAAATGCTTCCACATCATCAATATGTGGAACCAATGTTTGACTTTCCCTACGTGAATAGTAACCGTGGAATTAGGAGGATTGGGAGTGCAGAAAGCTGCCCAAAATCTAGCCCACTTTGACTTTTTTTTGGACTGTAGAAAGATTAAGTACCTTTTGGAAACTGTTGGAGAATTTTTTACTCTAGATCTAAAATTTGACTTTTAGGTATGTATTTTGGGCACTCTTGGAGAGGCGGTTGAAGATGAGATCAAGACCACGGCTTCTTAATGATACAGTAAAGGTGAAGCCCCGCCCTGCCATGCCTCATTTTTAAATAAATTTAGCTACATGTTCAGTTTGCACCATGTTCATTTGTATACCTATTTCATTGAGCGCTTAATCACATACTTAACTTGTCGACCTCGAATTTCTACTACAAGCCTACAATAGATAAGGAAAATATAGCCCATGTGTGCTGAGATCTCGAGAAAAGTTCATATACCTACATTAAAATCCACTCATAGTTTAATTACATAGCTTGGGTTGTACTAGAACAAAATTTGCATTCTTTTTTAACTACAGAGAGAGTATAAAATAAAGTCACGCATCAGACTTCACATCCTAAACAAACAGAATTCCGGAGAATACGATTGAAGTGAAGGCCTATGATCGTATGAGATCCTTTCTACCGCAGCTGATTGTACGAGACATCATATGAAACCAACAACCTGCACGAATACAACAAATCCTAACCCAGTTCTCTGTTCATCGCTCATCACAAACCGTACACGATAGACAGTCGACGCAACGCAACAAACCACCTCGATCACAACGCGACCAGCAGCGCCGTCGCACCGAGAGCGGCGGCGACCGCATAGCGCGCGAACCGACCGGCGGCGGCTCCGCACCCCGAGACCGGGCCGTCCGCCGCCGCTCCCGCCGGATCGTACTGCCTCGGCGGCGCGCGATCCGTCTCCTCCGCCGCCGGCGCCTCGGCGCCCTCGTCCCTCGTCGGAGGCGGCGCCGCGGGCGCGTCCGGGATCGCGGCGACGGGCGGCTGCGCGCGGAAGAGCGAGTCCGGGAGCAGCACCCTGTCGAGCTCGTAGATCGCCATGGGTGCGTCCACGGACACGCTGCCGACGACCTTGGCGTCGGCCCACCGGGACCGGACGTGGACAGTGCCCGCTTCGTAGGTCACGTTCACCGTGTACAGCCCGCCGGCGAGCGTCGTCACCGGCCCGATCCGGCTCAGCCCCTCGAAGTCCGCGAGCTCGTAGTGCTTGGCCAGCGAGTGGCACATCAGCAGGTTCTTCAGCTGGTCCCTGCCGAGACCCGACAGCACCTGCATGCATGCATTTTTCTTCAACACACGTACGCATCGATCCTGAGTGCCAGAAACCCTTGCTCCGTACTTGTTCTACAAATGCTCTAGCTGAGTCTCTGAGATGGTGATGCTCGGCAGACGTTACCGACGGCTTGACGGCGGCGAAGGCCCTGTCGACGGGGACGAAGATGGTGACGCCCTGGTCGGTGAGGTAGGCCTGGTTCTGGAACACCTCCACGAGGTTGGTCTGCTGCAGGTAGCCAAGGAAGGTGCCGAAGGGCCCGTCGAGGGTCAGGATCGCGGTAAGGTTGGCGCGCTTGGCCTGCGGGGTCGGTGGCCACGTGTCGGTCCTGTGCAGCGACGCTGCCGGCGGCAACCTGACGGCGAGCGGCCGGCGCGCGCCGGCGTGCAGGACGGACACGGACATCACGGTGGCGAGCAGCGCCACGGCGGCGCAGCACCTCATGTCGCGAGCGTCGTCGGAGTCGGAGAAGATCGCAGCGCAGCGCCCGAGTAGGCAAGACCGGAGGCGAGCTCGGCGTGAACAGCTGCCGGCTATTTGCGACTGCACAGACAGGGAGACGCCGAGATGCGATCTTTGTGCGGGCTGTCAGCTCCCGTTTCCTATTTTACCAGTGGCTCAGAGGACGCTACCGAACTGTGTCAACTGTCAACTGCGTGCCGGACGATCGTCTCGAGAGTTCAGACATGCAGCTCCGGAGAACCAGACGAGAATCTTATTAACCTCTGGAAATCGTTTTACGATACAAAGAATCAACAGGTCTTCATCAAGCAATACATAAAAGCAAGGTGCAACGAAACCCACTCCGGCCTCTTACGTACACCAACGCAAAAGAAATCGGCGTCTACATCATCAGAAACACGGAAGCCAAGAGCACCAAATAGCCAACAAGAGCGAGCCCCGCACCGACCCGGCACGACAAGCTCTTGTCGCCTCCGTGCCCGGCGGCGCCCGGCGCGGCGTCGGGACGCGGATCCTGCCGGCGGCGTAGGTGACGTTCACCGCGCACTGCGCCCCCAGCGTGGGCACGGGGCCCGACGCGGCCAGCGCCGCGAACGCCGAGAGCGGGTGGTACCGGGGCGCCGCGTGGCACAGCATCAGCGCCCGGAGCTGGTCGGCGGTGAGGTTGGAGAGCGCGGCGCCGTCGACGGTGGCGAACGCCGAGTCCTCCGGCGCGAACACGGTGACGCCCTGCGGCTGCTGGCCGCCGTCGTCGGTGGCGTTGGCCAGGCTCTGGAGCGTCCGGATCACGTCCGTCCTGGTGAGGTAGCCGAGGAACGTGGCGTAGGGCCCCGCCAGGGACAGCAGGTCGGTGAGGTTGACGTGGTGCGGCGCTGGGGCAGGCGCCGGCGTGGCGGCGACCGGCGGCGCCGCCCTCTGGGACAGTGCCGCCGGGGGCAGCGCGAGGCACATAATGGCGATGGCGATGGCAAGGGCGGCTGATCTGAGCTCCATTTCTGCCGAGCACCGCAGCTGCGTGAGCCTGCACGCACGTGCAACCGCAAGAGGAGTGTGGGCGAGATGAAGCTGATCGAGGTCGTGGCGAAGCTGTGAACTGATCGGGGGAGAATTTGTAGTGGGTGGTGACGCATAAGAAATGGTCAAAGTACAGGGGCTGGCATTTGGTTGTCAGTGTGTCGGTAGGCTGTGTCTGTGTGTGTGTGCTGTCGTTGTTGAGGGGTCAACCCAAGAAATTGGGCAGGATCGTACGATTTGGGGAATATTTTCTGTTTCCTGACGGTGGTGGTGCTCAACGTTTCTTCCGATCTGCGTTTTCCAGTACATGTATCGCGAATTTTGCGTATAGTTTGAAGCACATTATTGAATCGCTCATCGCTGAGACAGAAGCTGTAGCTTGAGAACATTTTTAAACGAGACATTAGTACTTGAAAGTATTTATATAGACGTATAGTAATACAATAATACACGGCAGAAGACTCAAGATGTTGATATGCACCGATAGGGAACGGGAAGCATATTGCTGTCTTTCTTGTTATTGAGCATGGGAAAGGTGCTGAAAAAACAAAATAATCAGGTTGCCATTGACGGAGCACAAACAGGTGATTAAGCACGGCAATACACTTCGACAGTTTAATCAGCTTGTGTTAAGTTGTTCCTTATCGACCTCGTCCGTCGTGCTTGAAAACTGTAATGCGCCTCGTGCTGGATTAGCAAATCTCTCTGTCCCTGACCACATGGGCCGTGTTTCTTTCATCCCCGGAAAAAAATTTTCAAAGGGAATCTTCCATGCACGGAGTACTAAATGAAGTCTATTTGTAAAACCCATTTAGGAATGAGTGCAACTTTGACCGACGAATCTAATGAGCCTAATTAATCCATGTTTTGCTACAGTGATGCTACAGTAATCATTCTCTAATCGTGCGGTCAAAGACCTCATTAGAAAGATCTCGCGAAATAGTTTAATGTTGTGAAATTAATTTTATAAACTAACTTTATTTAATAGTACCCTTAGTTATTGATCAAAGGGACAGAAATTTTTTTTTCCAACTCAAAGAAACATGGCCCAGAAGACACGGTCGTGCTCGCCGCAAATCGGGATAGGGCTACAGGTCCCGGATTCCCGGTGCCACGCTCCTGCCGACACACGTTGTCACATGGACAGCTGAATTAAGAAAAAACCGTTTACTTAATAGTATAACGCCATTCGTGCGTTGTCACGGCTGATAAAATCATCAGATCAGAGGCGGGCGCACGAGGCGCGGACTCGGCGACGTGCCAACGTGCACGGCAGCACGCTAGGCAGAATTTTGGCCCACGTGATCCAGACGCTCTCGCGGCCCAATTAGACAGGCCCAGTTGAGTTGAGGAAACCAGCTTGAGTACCCAGCCCGCGCTCCTTCTGCGTGTGTTCGGATCCGCCTGCCCGTTTCCTTTTCTTTCCCCGGTTAGCTGCTGTTATAATGTCGCAGGGGCGACGTGTCGACTGTCAAGCGCAACGGATTTTTTTTTCATTGTCTCTGGTGAACGCATACTGTTGTCCGGCGCGCGTCACGGTCGATGCAGGCGCGCAGCGCAATGAACGAACGAGAGAGAAGGGAGAAGCATCCTCAGTCAAGCGTAACGCAGTAGAGGCGTCCTGGAAAGGCTTTGGGATCTCTTGGGCTTTCCATGTGCTTCCTTTGTAGCAGTTTGCACCTGAGCAAGACAAGAGTAGAGGATTTGTCGCAAAAAAAAAGAGAGAAGAATAGAAGATTCCTACACCGCGTGTAGTGCTCAGGATTTTGGCTTTTCGAGAGACGGGACGAACTGGTGCGGTCCAGAGCCGCACGTGCCGGCGAATCATCTTCTGGATCCCACCCAGGCAGTCAGGTAGGGTAGGGATAAGGGCCCTGTTTAGATGAAAAAGCAATTCCCATATTTACTATGAAAAAAGAAGATTTTCATTATATCAAAATGTCATAACATGCATGAAGTATTAAATGTAGATGAAATCAAAAACTAATTGCACAGTTTTGTTGTGCTATGCGAGACGAACATTTTAGTCTAATTAATCAATTTTTAGACAATTTTTTATAAATACAAACGAAATGCTACAGTGACGCAAGGATTACGAAGTTAAACACCACCAAGGTCCTGTCTCCTCTGCTTTTGGTTGCTTCAGCAGCTCTTCGGTTGCTGCACCATTGGCTATGTTTGGATCCTAGTGTTAGTGATAGTTTTTTAACACTTCCAACTAACATGTAATAAACTAACACCATCTATATTTGGATTCATGTGTTAGTTTGTACTTTTTTGAGAGCGTTGAGGAGGGAGGGAAAAAATGGAGTGATTCTTGTGGTCCTCACCAAACTAACACCAATTACCACCTCTTGGAGGGGTTAGTTTTTTGGGGTATTAGTCCTAACTAACATCAAAGTAACACTCATGTTTGGATTCAAAGTAAGGTGGGTTTTTCTGTAAGATATTACACCGGTTTCGTGGTTTGTTTGCACTGATCTACTCCTACTCCTTTGGAAAAATAAAAAAGATTTGCGGGTACTCCTCTGCAGTTTGATCTACAAAGTAAACTTTTGCTAAAAATTTGTTAAGAGTGTCTGATGAGTCGCCTTGTGAAGTTATGAGGCTGAAAAATCATGCCTGGAAAAAGGTGACTCTAGTATGGTAAACGAGATGATATTGCACCGACCCGTGGCCTCTGCGCTGGTGCAGGACTACTCCGTTGCTATTTCAGCTGGATGGGAGACTGCGTTCAACAATCTGAATGACGAAATGGCACGATTTCACTGGTCATGCGGAAGTCGTTTATGGCTAACCTTTGGGAGACATCTCCCAGCATTTCACGTGCCACCCAATCGATTGGAGAAGGACGCCGGCCGTCCATGATCATGATCAAAATTATACATACAGATACTCTGATGCGGATACAGGAGAGGGTCCTCCGATCGACTGGGAAATCTCGCGCACCGCCACCGGAACCTAATGATTTCGTTAGCGCGTCCCGGTTCCGACTTGGATTATCAGCCACCAGTCAGCAGTGTTTTTCTCTCAGCGAAAATCAGCACCAGCCACCCGCCACCAACCAGCCAGCAGTGTTTTTCTCTCAGCGAAAATCAGCACCAGCCACCCGCCACCAACCAGCCAGCAGTGTTTTTCTTTCAGTAAAAATCAGCACCAGTCACCGGTCACCAACTGAAAAAAAAACATTTGCGCTGCTGCTGTCAGTTGCACAATGTACGGCTGGGACATATTTGCAGCACAGTAGTCTGAACTTGCTGCTAGTTCTTTTGTGATAGCCGGACCGGATCAGACCCAACGCGCGCGCGCCACCGTGTGCTGCTCTGCAGGCTAAAGAAAACAGTCGAATTTAGAGTTACATACTTGCCTAACTTCTGATAATCTCCAATCTTTGATTCAACATGGCATTTTTATCATAACGCTGCGGTGCCACACATGCATGGAGGGGAGAGAAAGGAGCGCGAGAGGGTGGCCTCGCGGGCTACAGCTACAGGTCGCAATCGGCGTTGGCCTTATGTGACGGAGAGCAGAAGCGGCAGCTGGAGCAATGCGTTGTGGCAAAGGATGTTGGCTTGAACTAGAAAGTGGTCCGGGGAGAAAACGAGCAGGGTACAAAGAGGAAGAAAGGGACGTACGTGCAAGGGGAAGTTGCCGTGGTAGGATCGGCCGGCCAAAATCACGGGAGAAAAGAAAGCACTGAAGGGCGGCCGGTCTCCTCCATCGACAAGTGACCAAGCCTTTTCAATTACTGAAACCACCGCCGCTCAAAGCAGCCTGTCTTGCACTCTTGCCTTAAGGCCTAATAAGGACATGTGAAAAACCACTTTCCAGCATACGTGTACTACTACTAGCTATACTGCCGTTCATCGATCATCTTCTTTTGTTTGGCGAGAGTACCATTCATCGTCTGAACGCTCAAATCTTCAAAGCCGTGTGATCGGTTGATGAAGAAAAGAGGCCCGCCGAGGAGTAGACCGAACTACTGATTCAGTAACCCCACCGGCGGCCATACCACTCTCGCGCGCGGTCGCCTCGAGCCCCGTGACCGGGGGCCTGATTGGTTTTCTACCAAAACTTTGGCATGCCCAACTTGAGCCAAAAATTTACCCACACTTTGGCAATTTCAATGTGAGATATTGGCGAGCTTTGGTATGCAACTAAATGATGGACAAAAAATTGGCTGGCCAAAGTTTTGGCAGGCCAAGATTTTGGCCACAAACCAAGCAGGCTCCGGGAGTCCGTGATGATCGATCGATCGGTCGCTTGCTTCGCTTGGATCAAGCTGGCAGCCTGTCTTTTTTCAAAAAAAGAAAAAAAAAAGCTGGCAGCCTGTGGCAGATGGGGACGACTGATGAGCCACTGCGGCAGCCATGGGTGAGGGCGAGCTCCGATCCAGTCGTTTTCGGTACACGCTGCGATGCATCTGATCGTCAGATCGGTAGCGACGGGTGCTTGCTAAACGTTACGTGCCGTTAGGTGACGCGACAGAAGCACTGGCTCAGGGTCGCTGCTGTGGACTACAGCACTTGTGGAGCGGGTAGCCGTTGGGAGTTGGGGGAGTCGTCCGTGCTGTACGTGTTTCACCATGGGATTCCTGCCTGCCAGCCCTCCCCTCCCGGCCGCGCCGCGCGCGCGGCGCCTGAACCGTGGCAGCGGGCGAGGGGACGCACGCAACGCAACGCCGTGGCGCCGCTCGATCGCGCATCCTCGTCTCGTCCTCCCCGCGACCATATTTCTGTCGAATCGCGACGCGATCCGGCCCGACGGCGAGGGGTCGCGATGCCGCCGGGTGTGCCTGCCGATCCCGTCCGTCAGTCCGTGCTCGCGGCTTCCCCCGCATGGAACCCGTGTCCTTTTCCGCCGGAACACTCCAGCCGACGGAGCCGTTTCGCTTGCCGGAGCCACACGGCCCCCGCGCGCGCCCGACGCCCCCACCCTACCCTTGCCGCATGCCGCCGCGGCCGGAAGCCCAGCGTGCCGTGCCCGGGCCCCTTTTCTTCAAGTACTAGGACCAGAAGTCCAGAACCAGACGACTCGGCCTCGCTCGGCGGTGAGATCGAGAGCACGCGGGCGCGGCGCGGCGCACAGCTCGGGCAACGACGGGTGGCCGCGGGCCACAGCCCTGAGTCTGAGTGCCTGCCAGTCAGCTTGGTGGTTGGTGCTGCGACGGGCGCGTGCGTGCCTGCACCAAGGCGTTATTCCGCGGGACCCAGGCCCGGCCGTCCAGTTACTGTTACTGCTCACGTCATCCCAGCTGGCTGGTTTGCTGAAATGCAGGCCAACCTCGCGGCAGGAACCTCGCCAATTTGCGATGCTATAGTTCGTTTCACCGTGCTTGCCGAAAACACGGACGGTCGCTTTGTACTCGTACCAAGATTAGTGCGTTCGGCCATGATTTCTTACCCACCAAAACAACTTTACACTCTGCATCGTGTTCCCTTTCGGCTAGCGCATAAACACTGGCATTACTGAAACTTAACTGCCGAACGGCCCAGGAAGGGATCGTACTCCGATAAATGAATGAGTGACGGAAAAAATGTACAGTATGTACTGATGAGCCACCACGAAAGACGTGATTATGTCAGGTCGTTTGAGAGCCTAGGGAGTCTACTGTCACTGGAGCTTGGCTCCAAAATACTTGGCAAAATCCATTGGCTCTCACGCGTGAAGGCATAAAAAGATGATGATATACGTACGTGTATGAAGAGACGTAAGCGTGTGTATAACAGGTTATACTGAGTATGTACATCATCTGTATTTAGATACATACTACAGTTGCAATCCAGCTGTACCATATTAGACTAGACCAGATGTGTAAATCTCCAGTAAATCCACCCCCAAATCGATCGAGAGCAGTCCTGATCCCGAAAGAAAACCCCAAACGATCGAGCAGCCCGACGCTGTACCTCAAGGCATCAATGGATGCTGGAGGCAGCTGTCTCATTATTTGACCACCACTCTCCCTGCTGCGACTCCGAGTAGACGAGTACCCCACCAGGCCACCACCACCACCTCCCCAGTCCTGCTCGCGCCCCCTGCTCTCCTCCCCCAGCGCAGCTCCGCACTACTTCCCCTCGTCTCCATTTCTCTGCCTCCTTCTGCTCCCTGCGCGGCTCAAGGATTTCTTGATTCTTGCTGCCTTCGTGGCCTTCTTGGGGGGCGGCATTTTTTCGGTCCGGAAGGGAGCTGTGCGCTTGCGCTGAGGGCGGCGCTCTCTGCCGGAGGAGGCGATGAGGGCCGGCCATGTCCGCTCCGTCCTCGCATCGCTCATGCTGCTGTGGCTGGGCGTCGCCGCCGCGCAGAAGGCCTCTTCTTGGAAGACATTGAGCGGTACACATGGAACATCCCCGTTCTCCTCTTCTCTCCTCCCAGGATTGATTGAGCCTTTGGGACGCCGCCAGTTCATTCTTTGCTCAAAACCCTCTTTTGCGCACCTCTGTTTTGCTTTTAGCCGTGCTCGATTTTCATCCATTCTAGCATTGCCGTCCGTCGAATTCCGACAGTCAGCTACGGATTTTAGACTTTGGGTTAGGGGATTGTTTGGGGCCGACCCAAGATGTGTTTTCTCCACACCTGTATAGCTTAGTCTCTCTCTCTCAGGCTTTCAGCCGATCGTCATGTTATTTAGGACCTGGCAGCAGCTTTTGAGATGAAGGATTGATACATGACTCTGTGCTGCTAGTATCTCTGTACAATTTACATTTCTCATTGTTACATCGAGGCATAGAGCGTCGTCTCCTTGGGGATTTATCCTATCTGCATTTCTCATTTTGCAAAACAAATCATGTTTCTTGGATGCATTGCGTATCAGAGTAAGAATCCAACCATTTCAGGCATCCTCTGGGCTAACAAATGCGTCTGCTTTTTCAGGCAAGGCTCCAGCAATCGTAGCCAAGGGTGGATTTTCAGGGTTGTTCCCAGATTCAAGCGAAGATGCTTATGCATTTGCAAACTATGTTAGCTCGCCGGATACAATTCTATACTGCGATGTGCAGCTGACCAAGGATTCTCTTGGTTTTTGCCTGCCGGACATAAATTTGAATAACTGCACAGATATTTCAGATTTTTATGCACAGGGTCAGAAGAGCTACCCTGTCAATGGTGTGCCTACCTCGGGATGGTTCATTGTGGACTACAATAGCACTGAGCTGGAGCGAGTGTCTCGTAAGTGATATCATGCTGTTCTAATTATCTCACTAAATATTGGATGTTTTAATACCTGTAGCCATGTTAGTGTTAAACAAAGAAGTGGGAAATGTTCCCCTCATGAATAACATGCCTAGGCATTCGTGAAAGAAAAGGGCAAATGCCTCTTGCTGTGAACTTTCTGTGATTTGAGCCACACGATTGGCTTACCTATCTAACTCATTGCAATGTATATATTGAGCAGTCAAGCGGTCAATCTATTCTCGAAGCCCCAGATTTGATCTAAATTTCTATCCACCACTTGCTGTTGAAGATGTGCAGTCCAAATTCAAACCTCCTGGAATTTGGCTCAACGTTCAGGTACAACTAAGAATACTTTCCATATAGTAGATCACATTGGACTGTTATATGCTATCACACTGTGACCTCGTCTTAATGCCATTTGCAGCATGACAGGTTCTACAGCCAGTTCAATCTAAGCATGAGGAATTATATCATTTCTGTATCGAAGCGTGTTGTTGTCAATTATATCTCGTCACCTGAAGTGAGATTCCTCACCAGCATACTTGGAAGAGTTAGCAACAAGACAAAACTTGTGTTCCGCTTTGTTGATGAGAGCACTCTCGAACCATCTATGAACCAGACGTATGGTTCCATGTTGAAGAATCTTACATTTGTCAGGACATTTGCATCTGGGATACTTGTCCCAAAGCGCTATATTTGGCCTATTTCACCAGACAATTATCTGCAGCCGCATACTTCAGTCGTCGATGATGCTCATAAAGCTGGGTTGGAAATATATGCTGCTGATTTTGTGAATGACTTTGTGATCAGTTACAACTATAGCTATGATCCCTTAGCAGAATATCTATCGTTCATTGATAATGGTGTGTTCTCTGTTGATGGTGTCCTGACGGATTTCCCTGTTACAGCATCAGAGGCAATTGGTGAGTCCTAATTCTTTCTACTTTTTCATGTGCACATCAACACAATTTTGTTCTTTAAATTTTATATCATTTTCTTTTCTGGGGGAAGAAAGCAAGGGGTCAGGCTTCTAAGTCAATTAATTTCGATTTAAACAACAAAAGTGTTGACAGAATCCTGGTTTTATGCAATATGTTTTATAGCTAATGGTATTTATGACTCCAATATTTTTTTATTGAGGAGGTTCTCTTTTCCTAAAGGAAGTAATAACTCACCAACCAAATCTCTAAACTGCATGATTTCACTGTTTCCTTAGTACACGACATGGAGTAGACCTTGATATTCTCTTTTGTTTTCATTCTTTCTTAAATTATTGTTCAGAATATTGATATAGTGGATTGCTTTTGAACATTCCATATTTCCTGCTTTGTAGCATGTATGGGTTTGCTCTGGCTGAAGCCAAGAGCTTCTGAACAGACCTAGCTTGATTGCCCTTATAAATCTTACCTCTAAACATATGTAACTTGATATCTAAATAAATTAAACAAATCATTAGGATAGATGCAGGCATACATCAGGTAACTATAAGATCTTATCTCTAACTTGGTATCCAGGAAAATTAACAAATCGAGAGAGAATTAATACATGTGGCATTGTTCTTTCTTTTCAGTAGAAATCAAAGAGCATTTGCCAACATCCAGTATGCTTTTCACCTTTTTATCACCATATTTTGAACCTTGCTTTTTAATGCCTGTATCTATAGTCTGTGTTCATACAATTTATCTGAAGATTCATATGGGTTATAGCTTCTCATGCACAGTGTTTCATATCTTTTTGTGCAGGGTGTTTTACCAATTTAAACAAAAACAACACAGATCATGGTATGTTTAGATCCTCTGTTCATTTTATTTCATGCTTCATGTTTATTTGTTGCTGATTACCAGTTTCTCACTTTTGGAATGTAGGAAAACCTCTTATTATTTCCCACAATGGTGCTAGTGGGGACTACCCCGACTGCACTGATCTAGCTTATCAAAAAGCAGTTGACGATGGTGCAGATGTCATTGATTGCCCGGTTCAAGTGACTAATGATGGAGTGCTAATATGCATGAGTTCTGTTAATCTAATGAATGGTACTACTGTGGAAAGATCACAATTTGCCTCTCAGAGTGAGCAAGGAGTCTTTACATTCAACCTCACTTGGGATGACATTGTAAAGAATCTGAGACGTAAGTTGAATTGAAATGTTTCTGCTATTCAAATGATGTGCAAAGTTTTATATATTATTTTTTATTAAGTGAATCAAGAGAAACTATTTTGCTAGATCCTAAGTCACCTGCTATCTGATGGATCAGCATTTATTGATCTGATCTGGACCTGCTATTTTGTTGACTACATGAAGAGCATGTTGGAGACTATTATTGTTGTCATTTCTTTTCTTAGAAGATTTTCTAGAAAACAGGTTTCCCACTTTATTTCCGGAGAAGCAAAGCATATAGTTCTTACAGTTCAGCATCTTTCCGGCACGCCCACCTGATAAACCAAACCAAAAGAGTTTTAGAACCCCTGAAACTACAGGTCTAGCCCCTGTAACATTTCAGAGATCACTCTTGTCGGATCGCCATTAGCGTCTTCCATGTTTCGGTCTCCCACCAGCAGAATGGCACGGCTGCAGCCCTCCGGAGTCTGGACCAGTTGATGCTCCCAAATTTGATTCTCTCAGCGAGCTGTTGCAATTCTTGAACTTATCTCTACTCCATATGTCAGGTGTAGAGGTTGTTGTGCTTTGCTGGGTAATTCTCTAGCCACCATGTCCAATTCTTCCCAGAGCCCAACTCTGCACAAACTGTGCCAGTTCTTCAATGTCTTTACTAGCCTGAATAACAACTTCCTCTTGTCTGTTCACCACTTCCCCTAAAAACACAACTCTTTACACAACTTCCAAATATTCTACATTACAGAAGCACGGCAAACATTTAACACTCCGTTTTTCTTATTACTCACCCACCAACGGGCAACTGATTCAAAATTAGCACCCAACTGAATTCTGAATGTCTCAGCTAGATGATCCCAAATGGCAGAGGCAACACAGCAATCAAAGAAAAGATGGTTCACAGTTTCAAGTTCATCAAACAAAAAAGACAGTTCAGATTGTCTAGGTTAAAAAAAAGTTTCCTTTTAGCAAGATTAGTTCTTGTTACGTTTTGTTATTAGCACTCAAGCCACAAGAATATGTGAATTCTAGGTGGCACATGTAAGTTCCAAACTGCAGGGGTATGAACGATATGCCCTTCTTCTTATTTTCCTATAATTCACATACGCTTATCTTAGAGGATATGTATTGGCTGTATACCTTTAGGTCATATGGCTATCTTTATATCGGTGGCCTTTCCTTTTATTTTCCTATAATTTTTTGGTCTGATGCATCGTCGGCAGGGGATGACTGAAACTGGAATAAATCTTTCCATTATCTTTAGAAAATATTTTGTCAACGCGCTAGACAATTTTATAGCTCTGTTGTTGTTTGTTTCATTGCCATCAAGTCTGCCCTCTGAGCTGAGCTTTTCTCTATCCTTACAGCCAAAATATCTACCCCATTATACCGGTACTACAGTCTGGAAAGAAATCCGAGATACAGGAATGCAGGAAATTTCATGAGACTATCAGACTTCTTGGACTTCACAAAACATAGGGATTTATCAGGAATCATGATCAGTATAGAGGTGAGAATTTATGCTAATAGTGAGTCATTAAGTGCGTGAAAAGAACCAAATCCATTTATTTACTATTATGATATTGGCTGCCCTATTACTTCTGTTGAATCATTAGTTGGTTCTGTCAAAAGCTTAGGAGTTATTTCATATTTTAGAAATTAATCTACCAATGAAGACAGAACCCTATAAAAATGTAAATTATCCTTGACTTCCAGTAATGCCCTCAATTAACTTGCTATTCATATTTTGCAGCGT
Source organism: Echinochloa crus-galli (assembly GCA_900205405.1). NCBI lineage: Eukaryota > Viridiplantae > Streptophyta > Magnoliopsida > Poales > Poaceae > Echinochloa > Echinochloa crus-galli. Next base: position 7,514,273 of record OAMR01000001.1, on the reverse strand, counting down.
GCCGCTTTTGTGGCAGAGGAACTTGGATTTGACATGGTAGATACAGTTATCAAAGCCCTACAGGATGCTGGCTACAACAATCAAACTGCCCAGAAAGTTATGATTGAGTCAACGAATAGTTCAGTTCTGGAGAAGTTCAAGCAGCAAACCAAGTATGACCTTGTGTACATGATCAACAAAGAAGTCAGGGACGCTGCACCTTCCTCCCTTGAGGACATCAAAAAGTTTGCTAGTGCCGTCTCCATTGATACCGGCTCTATTTTCCCTGAATCGGGCTATTTCACAATGTACAAAACCAATATTGTACAGACACTGCAAACTGCCGGTCTCTCTGTCTATGTTTACACTCTCATGAACGAGTTTCTGTCTCAGCCATATGACTTCTTCTCAGATGCGACAGTGCAGATCAATTGGTATGTTAATGGCGCTGGAGTGGACGGGCTGATTACCGATTTCCCTGCCACAGCTCGAAGATACAAGTGTAAGTTTAATTAGCATTTATGTGTGTCTTGCATCCTAGATAGTACCGTGTTTAGTTCACAAAGCATCTACAATAACTGCAGCTGTCAGTCAATCTGTTGTACTCACACGATGAATTCTATTGTGCAGTGAACAATTGCATGAACATGGGGAACAGCACGCCGAATTTCATGGAACCTGCTCTTGCTGGCGATCTCATGAACCAAACCATCGCCAAAACCGCACAGCCACCAGCATTGGCGCCCCTGCCTCTCCTGACAGACTCGGACGTGGCGGAGCCGCCCCTGCCTCCTGTCAGGCCAAACAGCAGTACAACTCCAACACATTCCCGTGCAAACAGGATGCATGCTGGTGCTGGTATTGTCCCAGTCTTTGCCACACTGGCAATGCTTTTCACTTGGCGTTCCCTGGTCTGAGCTTGCAATGCAAGTCACGCTCGTCGCTCGAGCTGGACACTGCACCAATCTACTAATCAAATAGTCTTCTCCTGTAGCAGACTAGCAATAGTTCATTTGTTAAGTGAATGTGCATTTGGGGCTTGTTCAGAATGCATATGACACTTCTCTGAGTCGTCCATTCTGACTTTTCAGTACATATGCGTGGGAATGGGAATACATTGTCCATTTCTTCTCATAGCTCTGGACAAAGTAAGGGCTATGATCTAGTGTAAGCAACTCAGATGGCTAGTTGCCTTTTCTGTTGATCTGTTCTGAAGGGCACTGTGTATTACCTCCCATGATCTCCTTAGAGGTAGCAAGAGTTCATTTAAATCTGAGCTCTTGAATATTAGAAGAGATAAAACAATTAACTGGAGGGCAAAAATGAGGAAACAACCGGCTATCTGGTTACCGCTGTACCCATATGCTTCCGTGGATGTAGGAGAAGAGGTTTGCACATGCAGTATGTTTCATGCTTCTGAACGCGAGATAGACCACCTATAATTTGGTCGAAATTGAAAATTTTACAGTGTAAATCTAGGCTTCACGGTATTTGCCTCTGCAATCTCACAGGCTGCTTCCTCATCCGGGGCCATGTTTTTCTTTTCTCTGAAGTCTGAAACCCTGAATTGATCGCATGCCCTCCTCATCCAGCTCGTGTACGTGTACCCAGTCAGTGCTTCTTACAGACCTAACAGGACCTCAATCGACGACTAATCCATCCGTGATCCATCTACGACTACGAAGATGACCATGCAAGCACAACAGGCCTGTGGGGTGGATGGATTCTGATGCGTGATGCCGATAACGACCTGTAAATCCGGTTCTTATCTCATCTCCATCCATGTCTGTTCATGATAAGCGCTGTGAATGTGATGGGCAGGCACATGCACATGCACATGATAAAAGAAATGTTCGATCACGTCGATTGTGAAATTTAGCATGTGGCGTGCAGCTATGTGTACCATCACTCACTCTGTGCCTGATCCCTCTTTTCTAGGGCAAAATCTGATCCATCTTGCTTGTCTGAACTCTGTCATCTTTCCCCCCGAAAAGGCCATCAACTTGGCCATTAACTTGCCATAGCTAATGGCTCATCTTGTACATGCGCCATGAGCCATGGCCCCTCCTTGTCTCCCGCCCGTTCGAGGCACCGAGATGTCGCGGCGAGGCGGGGGCCCTCGGTTCCACTGAGCGCAGATGCTCGCCGGAGAGTCACCCATGACCAGGACCTAGAAACGACGGAGCTGTTTCCAACCCCCGGTCACTCCCTCACCGGCACGGTGATCGCCGGACGCGGATCCGGCGGCGGTGGCCAGGTTTGCAGTAGTTCCTCTGACTTCGTAGGTTCTGTTGATCTGATCTGACGGCGGAAAACCCACGTAGCCCACTTGCCACTGCCATTGTACATGCCAACAGGAGTCTAGTAATGCTAAGAATCCATCGTGAAAAACTGATGTAACATAAAGAATCCACTATGTAAAGGAAAAGGAAAAAAGGGCCCCACTCTCAAGGGGTTCTTGCCTGAATTTTACAACAGGAATAATCAGCAGTACGAGACAGGTGCGTCAAACATCCATGTCTTATCCTGCTGTTTCCAAAAGAACCCAAGAACATTGGTCCAGTTACTTTCGAGTGCCAAGATCCCAAATAGCCCCTCCGAAGCTCCGATTATATCATGCTCCAACACGAACGTTTGTATCCAAGCTAGCACCAACCCAAACGTTCATACCTCGCCGCCGTCCTTCTCCCCGCTGCCGGCATCCTCGCCGTCGAGGCAGACGGCGCCACACGCCATCGCCAGGAACGCCCTTGGCTATCGCGTCCACGCCGTTGCCGGCCGACGGCGCACGCAGACCTTGCCGCGCATGCGACAGCACAGCCCACATGTTCAGAGAAACCAGCGTCCCTTTCGGTTCTCCTCTGCTTTTCCCAAGATCACACGCACGCGCGCGCGCTGGTAACCTTGGACATATGAAGTCTTGTTCACCTTCTGAGTCCACAGGCTCGCGAACACATTGGAGAGCTGCCATGGATCAAATCAAAGGGCCTGCTGGGAGGGACGAGCACTCGCTAAAAAAAAAGCTGAAAAGGCTGCGAGGTTAGGGGAGGAGGGACGATGGTCTCGCAGCCGAAAACAACTGCTCTGCACCGGCCAGGAATCTTCAGCGCAGTATTTTTGAGGCCCCCTCCTCGTGACCGATCTTTTAGACCCTACTCAACCCCCTACTTAAATAATAGGGACTTAAACCAAAAAACACAACTTCAGCAAAGCCCTAACTTGAATCCCTACCCAAGTAAGGCCCCTACTCTCCCCCTCCAGCCCCTTCTTCCATGGGCAGAGTAGCGAGCCCCCTACTCTCTTTTTCTCCGATCCCGCGCTCGCTCTCCTCCTTGCCGCGGCGGCAACTCTCCTCCCGCGCCGCCCCGCCTCCCTCCCGCGCGAAGGACTGCTGCTGCTCCCCGGCCTCCGCCTGCTCTCCCTTCGCCGCTCCCCTCTACCATCCCCTCCCTCGTCGAAGTTGGTCTGATACAACTTATTATGAAGATTCTATGTCAAAGTGGAAACCAGATCATACTTCGGGTTTCAGTTTCTCCAACACATCTGTCGACGACGTGAACTACAATCTGTACTATAGTGAAATAAGTCCACCCTACTCTAAACAACTCACATTCTAACGCCAAACACCCAATAGAATCAACCTTAGAATAAGACCAGTCTCAGCGGGGGTTTCGTGGCATTAAATGTGTTGGTGTGGCATAGGAGAGAGAAAGTAGAGTTTCATGATATGTAAGAGGAGTTTTACGGTGATGAAATTTTTTTAACGTAGTTACCTATTTTCTGGTCTAAGTAACCGTATGAAACCTTACGGTGAGACTGCTGCCTAAGCCGCACTACGCTACTATATAGACTATAGCTTATAGCGAGGGCGCACGGGTCAGCTGGATCTAAAATCTGACGGTAAGCGATTCATCATGCCTCAAGGGCACACCGCTCTGCGGCAACGGCGCGCGGAGGAGTCGTGGGCTGGTTTCGTTGGGCCTCACGGGCCAGATTGTGACTCCGGGAGATTGGGCCATCTATGTGGTCCGTACTACTTGATTGGGCCTGTTTCCTCAAAAAAAAACTTGATTGGGCATGTGCTCGGGTTGATGACAGCAACTCGGGCCCACAGATCCAACGCTCGCGGCATTCTGAGATAACTAGAAAATAGCGCAACATTGCCGCGTTGTGTGATCCGCCATAGGTGCTTTGAGTTTTGTTATTGTTCATTAGAATTCATCAGCTGCATTGTGCCATGTTTAAAATGCAAATATAAGCCATATTAATAAGCCGGCTCTTGTCTCCTTTGTATTTTTATAGTTGAGAGCTGGTCTATGACAAAGTCATGAACTCGATCGTGGTCTGCTATACAACATCATGTGGCATTGCAAGTTTCATCCTAAACACTTCTCTGACTCTTAAAAAGATCGAGTTTTGATTGTGATAAGAAGTGGAGTCAACTTGAAACGTTAAGTCTTTAACTGAATTTAATAAGTCTAACCCCTTCAAATGTTTTTTGACTTTATGTTTGGGAATTCCATGATCTATCTTTATGTTGGAGAACTTCATGAAACATATAATCTGAAATTTCAGTACAATATATACCACAAAAAATTTTGTAGCTGGCTAAACCTCCAAATCATCATTTTATATGAAGATTTACTGAATTTAGCATTTAAATTGACATATCTAATTTCTATAATTTTGCTACGAAATCCAGGTTATTTAGGCAACGTTGAACTTAATATAAACTAAGGAACCTTGTTCGTTTAGCTGGTGGATGGTGCTGATTTGTGCTGAGAGAAAAATACTTCTGACTGGCTGGTGGCTGGTGCTGATTTTTACTGAGAGAAAAATATTGCTGGCTGATAAGCCAAGCGAACAACTGTTTATTGTTGCGTCCTGTGAGTTAGCAACTCACATGTTACATAGTACATTCTTTCTCTAGGCCGTGTTTCTTTCATACCCGGAAATTTTTTTTCCAAAGGGAATCTTGCATGCATGGAGTACTAAATGAAGTCTATTTGCAAAACCCATTTAGGAATGAGTGTAACTTTATGCGACGAATTTAATGAGCCTAATTAAACCATGTTTTGCTATAGTAATGGTACAGTAACCATTCTCTAATTGTACGGTCAACGACCTTATTAGATAGGTCTCGCGAAATAGTCTAATGTTGTGAAGTTAGTTTTGTAAACTGACTCTATTTAATACCCTTAATTATTGGACAAGGGGTGGAAAAATATTTCCATCCTAAGGAAACATGGCCCACTCACCTGCCGGGATCATCTTTTTGCTGGACACGTGTGCTCAATGCTTCTCATGCTTCGTGTTCCTCGATTGCCTCCAATGCCCACGGCTCTGGCTCTTGGCCCTTGAGGAGCAGTGCCGGGACGGTGCTGGCCCAGCACTGCTGGGTTGTCAATATATAGGATGACAGTAGCTAGCGGAGAGCCGAGACGCGTGTGGTAGTGCAGATACTGATGCGTTAGCTGTTGTTTTCTCTTTCACGATGTTAATCCGACGGTCAACTTTTGTTTTCCTAACGTGGCCCAATCATCTATCAACACTAAGACGCTGTTTCAGTCAAGAAGAAGATTCAGCTCTGTCGCTGATGCTAAAAAGGAAAAAAAAAAGAAAAAACAGCTCTGCAGCTGATCTGAAGTTTTCAGACGTCTGAACTTGAGCTCCATCTCAACGAAAGAAATGGGCAAGGCTTCGCCATCACATATCCATTCTTGTCAAGCAGCTGCAGCTCGGCTAACATGGCGAGACCCGGAAGGTCTTGACATCAGAAATCGGAGACGCATTCAACATTCATTCACCACCGCACCAGCATCACAAATTCACAGGCGCAATGCAAAGATGGGAAAGCATGGGGTCACAGCTCCGGCCGTTTTCGTCGCGTGTAATGCATCCGCACGACTCAGTTTTGTTGAAAACCAAAGTTCCCAATTTTTTCTAGTTTCAGGCTTGTTTACACCATTTGAATTGTGATGGCATGCATAGCGTACAAGCCGCAATTGGCCACAGGAAGATACAATGACTCTATGCAGCACCTTTTCCCCCCTTTCCAAACACACCCCCTTGGAGCAAGATCAGCTTCATCAACCGCCACACCACCTTATTCAGTCTGCTTCCAGCTTTACATCTTTCAGATAGAACCACAGCTCTGCAAGGAACAAACCACCAAACAGCACAGGATTACACACAGCTATTTCTGCAGTAATAAACTAAACAAGACTAATAATCAGTACGTGGACCTACCTTCAAAGTGTTGTTCCTAGTTTGAGGATGCAAGAACTTCGAGAAGGGAAGCGACAAAGTGCATCTGGACCTCCTCATCGATCGTCAAGAAGAGGGGCACATGCACGAAAAGTGATTTGATGCCATGTTGCTCAACGAAGCGAAGAGAGTGGTAGTACACGTAGTTGCATACAAATCGTCCAGCATCATCCGAAGGCACCACATCGTAGCCTATCTTTCGGAGTGTCTTGGTTAAATCATTCACTGGCAGAGTAGTCTGGTTGATCATGAAAATGGTTATTAATCTCAATACCAACAATGATGCAAATGGAAAAGATCAAAGGCACTAAAGAGTGAGCTCATGTGCGTGTGTGCATGTAAAATACATAGCTCTAGCAGGTTGTTTGGTATAAAATGCATTGCTATAGCAGGTTGCTCATCGATGTATTTGTTATTTTTTCAGAGACTGGTGTTTTGATTGAAATAGAAGTAACATGAAGGGGTGAATTATTGGACTTATATATCCCAGACATTTTTGGCAGGTACAACCAAATACATTTGAGAACTAACTTGTTTATAAACTTTAGACACCTTTAAAGGTAAATAATGTGTACAGAAAGTGGATTCCAGACGCAGAATTAGATATGACAGGTATGAGATTAGAACTAACTAAGAATGGAATTTACAGCTATCTTTCAACAAGAACCCATCAAATTAAATGTATCAAATATTTACCTCTCTCGTCCGTGAGATGCTTCCATCAGCTGGCACAATTGGGACCCTCTGCATTGGAACAATGAAGATGATAAGATGAAATAACAAGATTTATCTAAAAGTGAACATAAGAAAAATAAACATATGGGACAAAAAAGCAACCTGTGGTTTCCATCCTAGCTCATCTGGACAACGGAAGGTGGCTTCATTAACAGCTTGGTTCTCAAGGGCAAACCTTGTTGCACCGCTGTTGACCCCAAAGTGGATCTGAAAATGTTCCACAAGAAAATCAATTCCAGTAGCACTGAATAAAAGCTAGATATTTTTGTTTTATTTTCAGAGAGGAAAACATGGCAATACACAAGATGATGCTCATTCTTGTGGAAAGACACTCTCAGTGTAAAATAAAACTGTAAAAGAAGCATCTGTTTCCCATTACCATTCAAGAATCCACGATCCCTCCCTCTCCACAAATTTTAATGCTCTAAGTTGACCATATACCAAATAATCAAATAGGATAATAAAACCATGTAAATTGTAGGTAAATCTTCAAAAGACAAACTATATCAACTACTACGTAGCAATGAACATCAACATTGATGAGAACCCAACAATGATGTCCAGAAGGGATGGTCACATCACTACATCAGACATCAACTGCGTCCAAAAGTAGAGCTACACCACAGGTCCCCACACAGTCAAATGCAATCCTGAATTACTAATCAGTGGTAACAGCTGAGGCCCAGGAACTGATGGTGCAAATGGTGGCTGATCTTGTTTCTGAATTAGGCAGATTATATATTAATTAAATCATATATAATTCATTATTCCATTTGACGATGCATTTGCTACTTTGACTGGGATAATTAAATGCTAACCTCCTGGATGACAAACATAATAAAAAAACATCGTACAGTAGAACACAGACATTTTAACTAAAAATTAGAGGAAAGCTGCTTCATCTAACATGATACTAGAACACATTAACAACAATAAAACTAGCACTAGGCACTCACCCAGATTACTTGTCCCTGGGTTGACGACCCGTTCTCTCTGTCCGCAATAGCAGATTCTAAAACTTTATGCAATGTGCCAAGTGCCCCCTGCCCTGCTGTTTCAAGAATTGTGCAGCTTCCAAGCACAAGGTTTTTCGGCAACCCTCTCTTTTCCATAAAAGCTTTAAGATTGCTCACAATTTTCTCAGTTGGGTTCTCAGTCACCCCATGAAACTTCTTAAATCCAGTAACATGGACAGTCACAACTGAAGGTCCTTCTGATCCCATTTACCCTTTCGAGACACCAAACAACTGTTTTCCAAAAACCTGAATAATCAAAGATCAATAAAGTGAAAAGCATTAGCAATGTACACATATTACTGGACATAAAGCAATGTGGCAATCCATTTCCAAGAAGAAAAATAATGTGGCCGTGCGTCAATGTGACCTTATCAAATCTGAAGACATGGATCAACTACTGCAGGTAGTTCCCACTGATGAACACTACTAGCATACAATTACAGCATGGAACGAAGCTAAAATGACTGTAACAGGACATCAAACTGCCGTACAGTAAATTAGCTAGAGGTAAGTAGGTAACTGAAAGTAAATGTAAACAGGGAATCAGGCATGCCTTCTCTGTATAGTCACCTAGAAAGAAAAAAAAATGAACATAATCTAAGGCAATCATTGTTTAGTGTTTGATTGAGAAACGAACAACAAACGACCCAACAATAGCATCACATATCCAATTCAAAAGAACCTAATTCTTGGTTCAAAAGATGAGAAGCTTACTCAAATTTAGGAGAAAATGTATTCAAATAAGTAGGAAAACAACCTAAATTCCAAAGAGAAACACACTGCTGACCACCACGCCAGATTGAAGAGGCAAGAGCACACATACTATGCCTACCCATACCAATACCAAAGTCATCGAAATCGCCTCAGAGACGTCTACGTGGATCCATCCTCCGCCGGTTCTATACATCAACTAGCATGGACAGACACGAAATCGCTCCAGCCCACAAATGAGCAGCAAATCTTTCCAAGAACCTTTCCAAGTTCTAACTAGTGAAATTCCTACCAATACGAATGAAATTGGTAAGCAGCCTTCAGAGTTGTATCCAGTCCAACTCGGGTACAGTACGATCGAAATTGAAGCTCACATAATCAACTATCGTGCTATGTTTTCACAGAAAGGAGCCTTCACGAGATTAATACAATCACTTGTCATTGGATCACCTATAAACTGAAACCAATGTGCACCTCTAGATAAAACTCAGAAAAATATAACAAATGAATTCCTTTCAATCATTGTCGTGCTTACTAGTCAAACTCTGTGTGGCATAAATGTCACAGTCAGCCAAAGCCCAGCCTGGGGAACCACACAAAGTACCAAATCCCAATTCTCCACTATTCCATGCCAATCAAACACCAGGAATGAACGCTGCCACAGATTGCAACCAAATTAACAAGGAACTCGCTAGAACCCATGGAGTCCGAGACACTAATCCAACTAAAGCCACCACCTTTGGACCCGATCACCTCAAAATTCCCCTAAAACCCTACTGAAATCGGCCAAGACCAGCCCAAATTTTCGCAGCCAAAGGGAAGAAATCTTCCCGCCTGCCTGAGAAGCCAAGAAAGGGACCCCCGGAGTTTCGCCAACGAACCAACAAACCGCGCCTACCGCCGCCTTGACCGCGCACCAAGCCGCCCAACCGAGCACACAAAATTCTCACCTTTGGGAGCGGAGGCACAGCGGGACGCAAGAACTCGAGCCCGGCGGCGATCCCAGGAGGAGCCGTACCCCTCGTGCGTTTCTGGCTGCTGCGGGAGATGGTGGAGGATAGGGGATGTGGGGGAAGGAGACAGGCGAGGCGAGAGCCGCCTGCCCCTTTAAAGCGCATCGCACAGGGGAGTCAGGTGAGAAATGCTCCAGAGGCAATCAGGAGGCCGTGGTGGGTCCCACTCTGCAGTGACTGGCCGTGCCGGCTGGCTGGGGCCCACTCTGAGGTACTAGCTGCGGCTCCGTGGACACGGTGCAGTGGGCTGGCTGTTCATGTACACCCGAGAATTTTGCAAACAAAATCGAAGTTAGTAATAACTGGGTCAGATCCGAATACATTTAGCATATGTCAGGGATTCGGGCGCTCCGTTTCGCGCAGCAGGAAGTGAAGACAAGGGGCGGGAATACCTGGTGGGTTCTCGTCGCCGGCAAGGCGGCGCGAAGACGCGGCAAAGGGCGCCGCCGCTCGCCCAGTCGTCGGCTGCTCGTCGGGGGCTGACTAGCTAGCGGTCGGCCCCGTTTTCGGAGGAGTATCTCAGAGGCTTGGGGTGGACGGGGCGGTGGAAGGTAGGGTTTCAGCGAGAGGGAGCAGCGGCCCGCCGGCGAGACGGACGGGCGGAGCAGCGGCGACCGCGGAAGGGAAGAAGCACGCGCACCGAGATGGAACGAGATCCTCTGCAGTCATCGAAATCGCCTCAGAGACGTCTACGTGGATCCATCCTCCGCCGGTTCTATACATCAACTAGCATGGACAGACACGAAATCGCTCCAGCCCACAAATGAGCAGCAAATCTTTCCAAGAACCTTTCCAAGTTCTAACTAGTGAAATTCCTACCAATACGAATGAAATTGGTAAGCAGCCTTCAGAGTTGTATCCAGTCCAACTCGGGTACAGTACGATCGAAATTGAAGCTCACATAATCAACTATCGTGCTATGTTTTCACAGAAAGGAGCCTTCACGAGATTAATACAATCACTTGTCATTGGATCACCTATAAACTGAAACCAATGTGCACCTCTAGATAAAACTCAGAAAAATATAACAAATGAATTCCTTTCAATCATTGTCGTGCTTACTAGTCAAACTCTGTGTGGCATAAATGTCACAGTCAGCCAAAGCCCAGCCTGGGGAACCACACAAAGTACCAAATCCCAATTCTCCACTATTCCATGCCAATCAAACACCAGGAATGAACGCTGCCACAGATTGCAACCAAATTAACAAGGAACTCGCTAGAACCCATGGAGTCCGAGACACTAATCCAACTAAAGCCACCACCTTTGGACCCGATCACCTCAAAATTCCCCTAAAACCCTACTGAAATCGGCCAAGACCAGCCCAAATTTTCGCAGCCAAAGGGAAGAAATCTTCCCGCCTGCCTGAGAAGCCAAGAAAGGGACCCCCGGAGTTTCGCCAACGAACCAACAAACCGCGCCTACCGCCGCCTTGACCGCGCACCAAGCCGCCCAACCGAGCACACAAAATTCTCACCTTTGGGAGCGGAGGCACAGCGGGACGCAAGAACTCGAGCCCGGCGGCGATCCCAGGAGGAGCCGTACCCCTCGTGCGTTTCTGGCTGCTGCGGGAGATGGTGGAGGATAGGGGATGTGGGGGAAGGAGACAGGCGAGGCGAGAGCCGCCTGCCCCTTTAAAGCGCATCGCACAGGGGAGTCAGGTGAGAAATGCTCCAGAGGCAATCAGGAGGCCGTGGTGGGTCCCACTCTGCAGTGACTGGCCGTGCCGGCTGGGTGGGGCCCACTCTTAGGTATACCGAGTACTTGTAGGCCCATGTCAGTGGGGATTTTACGGGAGTTTCATCGCATAAGATGTGCTGATGTGGCAGAGGAGAGAGTGAAGAGTTTCATGAAATGTCTTGTCTGTCACAGGTACCTAGTTTCTGGTCTAGGTAACCGTGTGATGAAACCCTGCACTAAGACTGGTCTAAGGGTAGTGCTAGCTAGTATTTTGGCCTTGTTTAGTTTCTAAATTTCAGGACAAAATTTCACTATAAAAAAGACTTCCGTTATATAAAAATATCGATACATGTATGAAGTATTAAATATATATGAAATAAAAAAGTAATTATATAATTTTATTATACTTACGAGATAAATATTTTAAATCTGATTAATCAATATTTAAATAATTATTCACAAATACAAATGAAATGCTATGGTATCACATTTATAACTTTTCAAAGTTTTGGGTGGCTTAGTTGCTACTACTCGTACTACGTAGACACGGTGCAGTGGGCTGGCTGTTAGATGCCGTCAGTATCAATCAAGATGATAAGACGGGTAAGGACGAAGATGCCATCTGCAACATGGCCGGAGTTCGTTGGCTGTTTTCATCAAGCGTGTCCATCGACAACAGTTGCCACTGGTATTTTTGCCTTTAATTTCCGGTCACGTCATTAAACTTTTAAAAATTTTCTCTCCAAACTTCGCTATTCACCTATCACATCAAATCTCTCTCCTCATGCATGGAGTACTAAATGTAGGTAAATAAAAAACTAGTTACATGGTTTTCATGTACACGAGAGACGAATCTTTTGAGCCTAGTTAGATAATGGTAGGACAATATTTACCACAAATAAACGAAAAGCGCTAGTGTCCGATGTGACTTTTTCACTTATTTTTTACCTTTTTCGGGAAAACACCCCAAGGAAAAAAACAGTTGCCACTGGTTCCTTCCTCCAGGCAGCAGAAATTACGCAGGGATTTTAACATTTCCCAGACAAATCCAAGCCCCCTCATGGGTGATTGCGCGTCATGTAACTCCTCAGTTCATCCCGGACGCGATTCTGAATAGCCACCGCGTGAATGTTACTCCCTAGTCCCTACTACTAGTAGCAAGCAAGTTGAGTCAAAGATATGGACCTGCAACTGCAAGAGACCATCACCCTCGAGATGACGATGGAGAGTGAGGCCACGGGCTCACCGCTCTGCTTTCGCAAGCGCAGCCGCTGCTGCAGTCGGCAGCCCTCAATGATTGCAGCAGGTGTGCGTGCCTATCGTATCGTGAAGCAGATTGGCCGAGAGAGAGATTGCGGTCTGGGATTAGCTCATCGAGAAAGGAAAAACCGGCTGCAGCTCCCGTAAGAAAATCCATTGTATTTCCGGTTCCTGCAATCCTCTGAACCAGAAGGCCGGATAGCGACTCTTTTTTTTTTGAACTAAAATTGAGGAACGGATAGCGACTCTTTAACACTTATATATAATAAACCAGGAAAGATGTGGTCAGGTAAGGACGGATCATTAACAGCCATGTAACGGTGCAAGCATCTTTGCAGCTTCCCAATTGGATTTTTCTGAATGTGTGTAAAACGTTTGTGCAGAATGCAGAGCATCAGATGAGAGTGACCAGGTATGCTGTACTCGTACAACTTGCATTCCTCTGGATAGCTGTGGTTTGTGGAAAAATGAGAGGCTACAACATTGATGTCACTGAGATTTGGTTTACGCACAATTAAAATTTACCCACAAAAAAAAAAGCTGTCAAATGGCTTTGATGATTCTTCGCATGCCTTTGTAACCTTTTTTTTTCTTTTGACAAAGGCCATGACAACTGATGGCATAGTACTGTACCATGAGTTCTCAACATCTATGATCTATCACTGTGGACCTTTTAGTTTTGGTCCTTTTGGCAAGCTGTGATCAACGAGCTAGCAGAAGCATAGCCACTTCTGCAATAAGATTCTCGATCTGTCCTGAAATGGTGGGGGAGAAATTCCATGAAAGGTTAGCGTAGTGATCTGGAGATTCCTTGCTTGGTTTAGCTTGGTGATGAAGTGCAATCTGTGCAGATCATTAAACGCAACAACCACTTTTTTAATAGTGTCTTTTATAAAGCTAAACCATTTAAAATTTTCCGAATCCCGCCCAGAAGGGTAGATTCTTCCATGGGTGCCAATCAGCCTTATCCCCCTTCTGCAGTTTCTTTAACCGGCTAGTTGATTCACACGTTGCCGCCTAGTTGAATCAACGCCCCCAAATTGGTCTAAAAGAAGATCATGCGCCACATGCACAAACGGAAATATTCCTTTTTTAAGTTAAATCTATCATGCGTGTGAATGTTCTAATCCCAATTAGCGCGTGCTACTGCTACTTGGTGACTGAACAGCCATGTAAATTCAGTACTTGAGAGCAGAGGTTCTTTTGGCACCAACTATTCAGGCCGTCGCTTCACCCGCTCCGCGTTCCATCAGAATTCCCCAACCACTGGTGGTTTATGCCCTTCCAATTTCGAAACCAGTTGGCAGTAATCTAGCGGCAAATTAAAGCATCGATGCAAAGGATCATCCACCTAATGGAAAGACGTAACCACTAACAACTGCATTTAGGATTCCCCATTAAGATTAAATTAAATTAGCATGTGGTGTCCTTTCAGGGCAAGATCACCAATACCACTTGGGTCATTGGCAGGTGGCCAGGACGGGCCAAGTAGCATACCAGCCACAGGGAGGCAGGCAGAACCTGACGAAAGCAGCCAAGCACGATAAACATGCCTGACGGTCACGGATACGATCTGGTTCGCAGCTTCTGGAATGGTTTACTGAAAACATAAATGTAAGCATGGGGATTAATTTAGAGGATGGGCACATCATCGCTTTCGCCTGGAAGGAGGTGGGCTGGCAGAGGTGCGCCCACATCCTCGTCGGAAACGCAGCAAAGAAACCGGGGACAGAAAGCTCAAGGGAGTACTTTGTTGAGAAATTGAGATGCCTTGCTTTGCTTCGGTGCCGGCATGTCGCTGTCTTATCCAGGCGTGCGAACGCAATCCTATTGCATCCATCCTATCAGTATCGTGGCAGCTCGTTGCTCAAATTGCACTTGTCAGCGTTGACCCTTCGGGTCATGTTATTTTTTTTTCACTTTTGCCAGTGGAACTGTACAGATCTCCACGCTTGTCGGCGCTTGTGTCTGCCAGAACGGCAGAACTCTGCAGATCTCCAGTGTCAGCTGCTATGCATTTTCTCTGCATTTCTTGAAGAGGCGTACCAACTGTGGGGTGGGGGGGCATCCATCAGACTTTCAGAGGAACACGGTCACTGACAGATTGCATGAATTGAACACGGGCATCCATCACTTCTCTGGATACACAAACTGAAAAAAAATCGAACAGGCGAGGTGGAAAAAAAACGAGAGCTTTGCTAGATTCCGTATGCAGTTTCAAGCTTGGTTAAGATTCACTGGGAACCACTCGTAGGCCCGAAGTTCTTCAGACGGAGCTAGCTCGCCGTGTCAGATCCTCGTCAGCTAAGTCACTACCCGACATTATTGAATAAACGAATCGAAACCTGTCATTCCCCCCGAACACTCATCTCATCCTCTTGTCTACGGCATCCGTCGTGGTGCTCTGCGTCTTCCCTTCTAGAAGCTTCCAGAACCAGGGGACGTGCAGGCAGGTACTAGGCGGGCCGGCCCAAGGAAACAGGTTTGTAGTTTGGGCTGGAACATTCTGAGCACCTGAATACGTTCCACAGGGAGAAGCACAAAAGCTCAAGGGGCCCATCCAATGTGGTTCGGGCTCAGAATTCAATTTTTTTATCGTTGTTTCCTTTGAAGTTTGGAACATTCAATTGAATTTAGGTTACAGTCTTTTTTTTGCAAAAATTTCTAACACACTACAGCGGATTGACACGCTGCAATGGTTAAACTAAAAGATAGATAGAGTTTGTCAGTCTCAATACATAGTTTTATGGCACAGTTATCTATACTAGAAATGAAACTAGATAACCGAGTCAATGAATTTCATGGTGATGCACGATCCATGAAACTCTATTTTCTCTCTCGGTAAAAAACATGCCATATCTATATAACCTATATAATTGGTACCCACTAACAAGCGATGCAACCATTCCACATCATCATCCACTACGCGCTATATCACTATCCACTATAAGCCATGCATCATCCACTAGACCATCTATTTATTCTTCAACCGATTTTCTGTGACCACATTTTTTGTATCAATCATACTTTCATGTATAATATTTGCTAAAAAACGTTGCAATGCAACCACTTTGGTGTTTATACTTTCACATTCCACTTTAAAATTTTGTTTAACAAAATCCCGCAGCAACGCGCGGGGTATCACTAGTTAGTATAGTTAGTGCTACGAAACTACTCATGAAACTTCCTGGCGGGTTGGTTTATATATCCTGATCTCAGTTCTCAGCCGTCTAAATCGCATCGCGCGACAACACTAAGCCATATGGCCGGTCCCACAGAGTACAGGGCCCAGTGCCGAATCGGAAAAGGTTGGTGGCTTTTGGGTTATATTTTACTTTACCCCTCGTTAAATCGGAAGAAATCTCAGCTCATCTCATCATCAGAAAAAACAAAATCGAAGAAATCTAGGTTTCGCGTGCAGAGCACGAGAGAGAGAGCATGGATCGCGATCGGAAGGTGACGAGGATGAGGAAGTTGCGGCGCATTGCGCGGGAGCTGGATGGCGATGATCCGGCGGCGTCGGCGGCGGCGCGGCGCTACGCTAGCATGGATGAGATGGACCGGGAGGAGATCTGGGGGCTCCGCTGCACCTTCCTGGCCATGTATCGGGCCTGCGGCACCAGCAGGAAGACAGCGCCAGGCCGGCCACGCATCTCGTTCCGCTTGGAGGGGGGTAGGCTCGTGCGCGTGCGGGAGCAGGAGGAGATCCCGGCCAGCGGCGGCGTCGTCGGAGAATCGTCGCCTTCGGTCGCTGCAGTTGCCGCCGCCGCGGGCGTGGTCGAACCGGAGGACGAGCTGTGCTCGGCGTTTGGTTCTGCTCGCGTCTAGGTAAGCATCTCGTTGCCTGTGGCCTGCGATCGAGATCGATGAGCGTTAACGGTTGTTTCTTCTGTGATTCTCCTTCTCCCCGTGGCTGCCATTTGCTTTGGCGTTTAGTGTGAATATCGATTGCTGTCGACGATCACGATTCCAACCCCCGGTGAAATTTTCGCTAGGATTTTCAGCGTTTGGTTCTGCTCGTGTCTAGTGAAGCATCGATGAGCATGAGCTGCTGCTTATTAATTAGATTAGACTTGATTTTTATACTCCGTAAGTAACAATCATGTTTAGTGTCTGTTTGTTGAACACTTAAACTCCTTTTCATTCGCATGTTATTATCACATATATATATTGAAGTTGAAATTGGCTGTTGAGCCTTGAGCTTTTGTGCTTCTCCGTGTGGTCAGCGTTTGCTTTTGCGTTAACTGTGGTCCGTGGATATCGATTACTTCTAGCGTTGTTTCTCGAGGGCTTCACCAGGAATCATTGTGGAATATTCAATCAGAGAAGTTATATATATGAAAGGAAGAATACCATAATTCAACAATCTGATTTAACGAACAAATTACTAGTTGACGACCCGGCAGTTGCTCCTGATCTCGCCGTTGGCGCCTGTCTTGACGTCGATGCTGGCCATCTTCACCATAGCGGCGCTGGACTTGTGCTAGCTCCCAGAGCCCCGGCGTGAAGGCGTTGAGCAGCACCGACACCGCCGTCTGCGAGAACCTGAGGAGCGCCGCGTCCGACGTGAAGAGCACGTCGCGGCTCAGCACGTTGTTGCAGTACTGGTTGTCCAGCGTCGCCGGCCTCACCACGTCCGGCACCACGGTGGGGTCGTTGCCGGCAGTCGGGCTCGCCGGGCACTGCCGCCGCAGCGACGCCGCCAGCGCAGCGCCGGGTTCATGTCCGGTCGTGGACGCGTTGAGGCGGCCGTCGCCGACGAAGGACGAGCAGTGGGAGCGGCCGACGGTGTGGGCGCCGGAGAGCACGACGAGGTCGTCGGCGTCGAGCCCCTTGGCGGCGAAGCTGGCGATGAGCTCGGAGAGGTTGAAGGAGGGCGGCGGCAGGAACTGGAGCGCCTCGTTGGACAGGGACACGCGCGGCCGTCGCGGCGGCCCGCGGGCATGGGGAAGTCGACCCGGCCGCCGCTTTGTCCGGCCTCTCTCTGGAAAAAAAGAAAAGGCCTTCTCCGGCCCAACTGTGTCGAGGCATGTTGGCCCTGCTATGCTGCTACTGGTCGTACGGTCCGATTATTGGTGGCACTCAATTTTCTGCACAATAAAGAAAGAACGAAAAAAATTGTACTCTGCCACATTCGTTGTACGCAGCGAAACAGCATTGATCAAGGCCGAGAACGGAGCAGAGGAACCTGACAGAAGTTGATGGTGAACCAGACAGACAGACAAACATATGTACGGAGTATGCAGTTTTTCTTCCGGAAACCATGCATGCCAGCTCGAGAGTCTTTTAAAATAAATAAATAAATAAATCAGCTCGACAGTCTTTCGCCGCTACGACTACCATGCATCACCATATGCATGCACGAGTCCTGCACCACACCTGTAGACGCAACGCAGGGCCAGAGAGCTCTCAGTTCTGGCAACCGATGAGACGATGACAGGCCGATAGTTACCCTGCAGGATCATATGCTTGTCTGATTGTGGCTTTAACTTCTGCACCATGGCAGTTCGTCACTATAGTTGAGGTTTAAACTCATTGATTTGTATCTTTTCTGGTTTGACATCGGTCAACATGGGGATGTAGCTCAGATCCCGCATCTCCATTTCTTTTTTGCCTTTTTGTGTGTGTGTTTTTTTCACCCTCTCTTCAGCTTTCCTGGCTCAACCTGTCAGATACATCTTTTGAGGATCGAGCTATACACCGCGCAATATCCTCAATAAAAGGGATGTTGTGTCGGTAATACACGTTGCTATTCCTGGAACTGTAGAACATCGACAAGCGGGAGGAAGGCCATCATCCCCTACCCCTACGCCGGGTGGGGATACAGGGGCGAATCCAACAATCACGGCCACCGGGGTCATTACCATTGGACAACAGGGTCAACAACGTTAAAAACCAATGACAAACAGTGTTTTTATAGGATTTACAGGATTTAGTCGGGGTCGGCTGACCCCGATGGCAAGGGCTGGATCCGCCCCTGTGGGGATACATCGTTCAATGGCTGTGGATTCAGTATCCAGATATATCAGCCATCCAAAGATTTGGTGCTGAAATCTGAAACTGGTCCAAACCATGCATGTAAAGGTAGAGCAACCAGATAAGAGCCGGACACATCTTTTGGGTGTTGGCTCTGTCACAAATTAAACTCACGACCCCCCAAAGGCCAAGGATTATGGCGCTGTATGCATGATTTGATCATGTGAGTGGTACCTAGGCTGCCAGTAGGCTTACGAGAACCCCAATCGCTGCTAGTTCATCCGTGGTCCATCCGCGCATGACAAGGCAAGCAAATACGAGCGCCTGCTCGATCGGATCGCACCTGTGCTCTGTATCTGATTCCTGACGCGGATACCGACCTGTAACAGACGTGGTTCCTCCCTATAGACCCTAGTGAGTAATGACTCTGTTTGCGATAAGCAACAGAGATGGCCGGCCGCCCACATTGATCGCTATGTGGATGTCTAAGGCTAGTCCCAGTGGAGATTTTATTTTTATGTTTTCAAGAATGCCACTTAAGCAAGAAGACAATAAAGTTACGGATGAAATGGTTCATACAATGCAAAGTTTCAATTTGATGTTTTCTAGGTGATGCATGCAAGACATATACTTGTTGGAAACTGTGTATACAAAGTTTCATCTAGATGAAACCCATTTCATCTCTTTCCTCATTAACTTCTTGCCACATCATCTAAAATGCTGAGTTGACACCCTATTTAATGTGCATGAAACCTTGCACTGGGACTGGCCTGATCCATGCATAATTTTGTCGCGGAGGGGGGGAAAGAAAACCCTGATCCATCTTGCTCGTGTGAACCCCGCCCCGCCACCATCCTTTTTCGGTTCTCCCTCTAAATGGTTGAGCAAAAAAAAAAAAACTTTGCCCGTTGCCATGGCTTATCCTGTGGTTCGGTTATACTGTTATTATCGTGTCACGCACGCTCATCCATCCAATGATCCAAGCAGGAAAGAACCAAGCAGAGTGGTTGATACTGTCCGTAGACAGTATGTTTACTGCTTGTAGTAATGGTATACACGATCTCGATTAGTTCAGTAAGATCGATACGGGCCGGGTAATAAGACATATATGCGAACGATGGGTACACTACATGTATCTTCTGCTGCACATACACATACACATACACTGCACGTGCACGGCGCGCGGGCCGGGCGTTCGTTGTCAGGCGTAGATGACGTAGCGCAGGCTCTCGCGCACCATGAGGTGCCCGACCTCGTCGGCAGCGCGCGCCGGGCACCACCCGCTCGCCGCGGCCCACGCCTCCTCCGCTCCGCCGCCGCCCTCGCCGTCCAGGCCGACCAGGGCCCAGGAGAACTGGATCGAAGCACAGATCAACCACTCTGGTGGTGGATCGCGAACAAGCTAGAAATCAACTCAACTAGCTAGACTTCTGTCCTCTTCTTCTCTTCTATCGTGACGTGAGCCAACAGGCAGCAGCCTCGACGACATCCCTGCAGAGCTCGACCGAAGCCATGGCTCGTTTATATACACGACTGGTCGCCCCACTTGCAAGCTAGTAACAAAACACGCATGGCAGGCAGCAATGACTATGAGCTGAGAGATGACAGGGTTAAGAGGACTTGGACAGGAGTCTTTTCTCCAAAGGCGAAAAGGCAGAGGCCCTGGTGACTGGTGTGGTGGTGGACGGGTGGGGGCTGAGGCCGGGGAGGGAGACGAGCACTCGCGAAAGCTGAAAAGGTTGTGCGCGCGAGGTTAGTGGAGTGCTGGTCATCACGGCCGAAAACAACGGCGCCGCGATCTGCTGTGTTATCTCATATCATATCCCAACTGATAGATCGATCGATGCACACTGCTGGGATTTTTCAGGCTGCTTCAATTCTTCGATCTCCTGCACACGATCGATCCCTTTGCCGCTTGCCCGCTTTGCCTTGCCGGGCTAGTTTCTAGTAGCTGCTAATCCTGCAGGTGCAGCTAGAAAGCCAAGGATTAGCAGGATCATGGCACAGTCTGCAACTCTGCATGTGGCCGCTGACGACTTGGGTTCAGATGATTGCATTGGGCAAGTACTTGTCATCGATCGCAAGTGCACAGTTCCGAGATACTAGCTACCCGTGTAGCATGCGTGCCTTGACTGCCTTCCGCCCTTCCCGGCCAGTTCAGTGAAGTGGCAGCGTTCGGAAAAGGCTCCGTAGAAAGGCCGGTGCCTTTTGCGTGTATGGACACGGGCGCAAGGCATGTACACCAACCAAATCAAACCACTGCATGCTGCTGCTGCGGTCCTGATGGAAGAAATCTGGGAGCTGGGCCGGGGCTGGGTGTTCACGGCCGCATGATCGGCCGTGCCCTTTTGGAAAGTGGATTCTGAGATTTGTGGACGCTGCTGGTCGCTGGTGAATTGCTCGTGGATTCTGAGAGGTATGGCCACCAGGTAGGTCAGTATGTAGTGGTGGCACGAACTGTGGCTCGAAAGGTCGGATGGCAACGCACCATGTTCTCGTAAATGTTGACATTCTTGGAATGATCTCCTGTGCTCCCATCCCTTCCCATGCTCCCACTTGCAAAAAAAAAAATGAAAACGTGAAATATATATCAACCAAAAATATAAACTGGTAGATGATATAAAGTTGCGTGCTCAGGCAAATTTTGGAGATGAAAAAAGAAATGTGCAAAGAGAAACTCAGCATGTTGCTTATCCTTGCACAAAATTTTGTTCATCCTCAAATTTTGTATGATCATTTATCTTTGCATCATCTATCCATTTATAGTTTTTTTTTGATTTTTTTTATATACATCAGTTGATTGGTTTTTTTTCATATACATCAGTTCATATATCTTTGCATCATCTATCCATTTATATCTTTGCATGGGAGACGTTTCTCCATGATGCAACTGCTGCTGTGCTAATGGGTTGTGCTGGGCTGGTGAGGCCTGAATTCGATCCAGAAAGGTAATGTGTTGCAGACTTGCATCAGCCTTGTGGTCGAACTGGGCCGACAAAATCTCGTTTGCCACAGCCCAAAGCACCGCCAGTGAACGCGCGCGTGCGCAACCTGCTTGCGGCAGGCAGTTCGTTCGTTCTGGGCCCAAACCACACGAGAACCCCCAGCAACGCAACGCGACCTACCCCTGACCCCTCTCCCCCACGGAAAGCACGCAAAGCGTCCGTCCCCCGCGACGGTCCAGACTCCCACACCCCCGACGCCGCTCGCGTTCGGGTGCCGCCCGCCCCCTTCACCGCCCTCGCCGCCGCCCACCCTCCCCGCCCGATGGACGGCGGCGAGGGTCCGGGGTTCAAGGCGGACTTCACCGGCGAGGGGATGACGATGCTGCAGGACCGCGTCAAGGAGAAGCTCAGGGAGCTCATGGGCGAGTACTCCGACGACACCCTCGCGGTGAGCGCCCCGGGCGGGCCCCCTTCCCTCCCTCCCTCGGCGCGATCCGCCGATCCGTTGCTTAAACCCTAGCGTCGCCCGTGCCATCCGTGGAATGCGGTTCCGTAGCGGGCGGCGCGCGGCTATATGGGAATTTGCGGAATCACGGTTATCCCGATTTTGATTGGTTTCGTTTAGGGTCGTGCGCTGTGGCGTGTTGGTTACCCACATTTGGGGTTTAGTGTGGTCCGTGTGCTTTTGAGGATTGGAGGCGTACGATTGCACGTTTTAGAACCTGGGACTGTGCAGTGGGATAGATGACATTTAGCAATGTATTCAATCAGTTATGCATTTCTTTTTTTGAGGAAAGTGTGTTTGGATTGTTGTGTACATTTGAACAAACTCCAGGGCATCTGGAGTGAAGGTGATTAAAGCACATGGCTGAACTCTTTCAAATTTGTTGCTGAACGTTATGGTGTGAATAATTTATATGATTGAAATTAAGTGTGCTCTTGTCTCAATTCTGATTGCAGCAAATCTATAAGCCATTAAGATTGCTGACCTGTCATTCTATTCTTGTTGTCATTCTATTCTTGTTGCTGCTCAGGAGTATGTTGTAGTATTGCTAAAGAATGGGAGGTGCAAGGATGAGGCTGCGAAGGAGCTGCAGGTCTTTTTGGGCGATGACAATGATGCATTTGTATCCTGGTTATCTTCTTTCACCCAAATGATTCATACTTCATTTGCTTTTCCTTTACAATGCATTTCCACTGACTCCACCATGAATCTTTCTACGGTTGTGCAGGTTATGGGATCACCTCTCCTCAAATTTGCACCTCTATGTTCAACCTAAAGCTGCCACCTCTAATGATGAACCTAAAAGCACTCGCAGTGCTGGTAGAGGATTGCCTGTTTGCAGTTTGATTAGCAGCGTACAAGTTAATTGTGAACCTGAAGCTGAATCCCAGAAAACAACGAGAACTCATCAGAGAAGAGATTGGGGAAGAACTGTTCGAGAACAGTCAGAAGCAGTTGCTATTCGAAGTGTTGTAGCAAATGTTTCTCATGCAGAGGAAACGGATATTCATGAATCACATGCAGAGGAAAGGGATTTTCATAGATCACATGCTGGAAGACGAACCCGATCTTCTGACATGCATAACCACAGAAAGAGGAACAGAGAGGCAGATGCAGGATCTACCAAGGTTTCTAATCCCCTTTAGTTTATGTTGGTTGCCTTGTTGTTTTGCAAAGCTTGTCGACATTCACAATATCTTTTATTCCTTTTTTATATATGCCTTATAGTATCATATGATACAGATGAATATGCTAGGTATATGCTTCGTGTAGTCTTGAAAATATGCTAAATGGAAATGCTAATACTAATAGTATAATAGAGTTATATTTTCTGTGTTTATATTACTGTCTACATGTAGAACAGAGTGCCTTTCACAGTTTACACCACATGTATTCTGTTTCAGTTTTTATAACTAGAATATTACTATTGTCTTCACCTCTTCTGAAAACATTAGTAAAATCTTGGGGCAAACTTAGTTAAGTCATTTGCATTTTGTTAATTGGAGGTAGCATTATTTGCACTTCCCCTTTTATGTGTCTGGTCCAAGATTTTGTGAATGTTCCACTGGTTTGATTTTTTGCTTAGTATAAAATTCTACAAAAAAAATGTCTTCTTTCTGTTGGACCTAGGCTTGTAATTTGGACATTTAAGTCTGATGGGATTTTACCCTTTTCTTTACTGTTGTATAACCTTGCTCATGTAAATTCTGTTGTAAGATTTGCATTATGGGAACCCTTGTTATTAGTCGTCTTGCAGCTTCCAGAATTTTATATCCACTGTCCTGTTATAGCATGTGTTTTGAAACCCTCTAAACTATGTAAGACGATGTACATTAAACATTTGAATATGGATCAATGGTAACCCTGATGGTTACACAAATAGTATGCTAGATTTCTAGTCACATAAGCTCATTATGAAAACTTATTCAATGCTGGTATGTTGCCATGTGGGCTGAGGTGTTCACAGGAGGAGTATGATAGGCAATGTGAATCTTTTCCTATTTTGGTAGGAACAAAGATAATATAGTTTTAGATTTGAGAAATCTACAACAGAGGGCTTGACTATAGTGCTTAACTTTAAGTTATGCTTTGGAATGCTCAAAAGTCAAAATATGTTTGTGCTTTATCTTTGTTTCACTACTATGATTTATGAACTGCTGTAAGCTCTCTCAATGGAAGTAGCTTCCATTTCCCCCTGCCCTTGTTCTTTGTGATAATACTTTTAACATCTTTCCAGAGGGCATCTCACCCAGTTATTGACGCACCACGCCGACTTCTCCAGTTTGCTGTTCGTGATGCTGTCAGAACTGTGCAGCCAGTGACTCCTAGATCAGAATCAGCTTCGAAGCGTCTTCGCTCTGTGGTCTCTACATTGGCATCAGATTCTGCACTTGATATTACTCATATTAGGTTACAGAAGACAAATTCGGATGTAAGAATACCAGGTGGCACCGCAGCATTAAGAGCTGCAGCTGAGGCAGCTGAAGATGCTATCAAAGGTAGCTTTTCGGGGAGTGTCTTTAATAGACTGGGGAGGATGCCCACAATGAATCATACTGAAAGTCTTATAGAACAAGATCCAGAAGGTGAAGAATATGAGGATATAAATAACATAC
>OAMR01000001.1:7452366-7489443 GCA_900205405.1 Echinochloa crus-galli | reverse complement strand
CCCATGGAACTAGGGATGCTATTGTATTTGACCCTCAAGTGCCAATGGAGAAGAAGGTTGCTGATGCTAGGAAGTCAAATGTGAAAATTGCACATGTTAATGATACGGCCATGACTGAAAAGTCCAAAGTAAGTTTTTATCTCCCCCCCCCCCCTAAAATTATATATGAATTTAATGTTTCAAGTCAAAGCAGTCAGACAAGGATGCTATGTATCCTTAAGACAAACTATGCCGTGCTATTTGACACAAAGATCATCAAAAGACCTTAGACTGAAGAGAGAAGGTCCAATTACAAAATGGGTTTGAAAAATATGTTGAGGCCAGCAATTTTTATAAGTTTGTTGGTGATATCCATACACGTGGCAAGGAACACAGATTTCCAACTAATTTGTGTCTTCTTTCATGTTTACTGCCTAAATGTTTTTTTTTGATGATTCATGAAGCATTGTATTTTGTGATGCATCATTGTATTCTAATTTCTGAAAAATACATTCCAGGATGTTATACATTCAAGTTCTATGCTTGAGGCACAGAAGGCTTCATCACTTGGTATGTAAAGCAACACAACAACTGCTTTAATTGGTAACTTTAGGGAGGTTATGTTTAAAGGATTATTTTTATCCTATTAGAGTGTGCTAATTGGCATTTCTATTGTGCTTGATATCAAGTCAAAAAGAACTGTTCTAGGGATTTGTAAAGGTTATTTAGGAGTTATCATATCATTGTGACTACTATTGATCGACTTACAGTTCTTATCTCTGAACTTAACTGCAATTTATATCATAGGGACATGCTTTTTCATAAACAATCTTTCTTTAATACTACCTCCGTTCTAAAATAGTATTCATTGTTGACTTTTTCTCTCAACGTTTGACCATTCGTCTTATTCAAAAAATTATGCAAGTATCATTTGTTTTGTTTGTGACTTTATCATCATAGGTACTTTAAGTATGGCTTATTATTTTATATATTTGGACAAAATTTTTGAATAAGATGAGTGGTCAAACATTTCGAGAAAAAGTCAACAGCGAATAGTAATTTGGAACTGAGGGAGTACTAGATTGTAATAGATTTGCAGAGATTTGACATCTGCTCAAGCTTTCATATGAGCACCGAGAAACATTTTTTCTGTAAAAGATCTTTATTTATAATCTTTCGTTTGCCCATTGACTTTTTTTAACCCTGTTAATTTAATACTCCCGCTGATCACAATAAGTTTGACTATCAGATATAGCTAAACATCCTAATAGTCTTGCAATATGATGCTTGAGGCTACTAGATTAATCATGAACAGTAGTTTCATAATATAAAACACTTCCTTTTTTGAAACAATATATTTTTATTGAAATTGCTAACTGCTTAACTTTTTAGACCCTGTTGATGTCCTAAACTGCTTATATTTGTGATTGATGGAGTGCATTTTTCATGTTATTTCTTCATTTTCCCAACTCCCCTTGATGATTAAAAGTTTATGTTATTCCCCCCCCTTCAGCTGTTGGATCAAATACTACAGGTCAACCTGAAAGTGGCCCTGATTCTAGAACTGTTTTTGTTAACAATGTAAGTGTTCCTCTGCCTTTTCCCTTGTTTTCATGTGGTCGAAAACTTGCATCCTTTACTAGTTTTGTTTCTTTTCAGGTACATTTCGGTGCATCAAAAGATGCTCTTACTCGTCACTTCAATAAGTTTGGGGCTGTCCTGAAGACCCTTCTTGTCACTGATGGTGTCACTGGTCAGCCAACGGGGTATGAATTCTAATCTTATATGTAATTCTGAAAAAAAAGTTTTGTTAGACAATATCCTTAGTTGTTGTTTTTTTTTGTCCGTTTTGACTTTTCAGCACAGCTTATATTGAGTTCTTGCATAAAGAATCAGCAGAGCAGGCATTAACCCTGAATGGCACATCTTTTATGTCACGCATTTTGAAGGTAAACTAATGACCTAACTTCATGTTTTTAATTGTACAGTAATGTTTCTAGTGCTTTAATAAGATTTGCTAGTGTAATCCTCCAACGTGCATATACATTCAGTTCTGAGTTGTCTTTTTCATTATCCATTATCAGTAGCTTTATTAAGTTTTTCTGAATTGGTAAATTAAGACGAGAAGTTATGCTCAGGTTGTTGCAATTGATATTGTGTTTTTCGTGTTCTTGCGAAACTATTCCCAACAGCAAGTTGTTACAAGTAACTCAAAGTATATTGTGCTGCAGGTGGTTCGAAAAAGCTCCAGTGAAGCGACACAACTGCCTGGCTTGCCCCGTGCTTCACGGGGATCCACCTTTGCTTCAAGGCTCATCAGAACTGCATACCCAAGGTCAGCCTTTCCTGGTGCTATCCGCGGGCGACTGCCACTCAGAGGTGGTGCCCGGAGTTTACAGTGGAAGCGTGGCGCTGCTGATTCTGCTGATGCCGGAAAAGCTAGTCAAACTACACCTGCAGCTCCTGGGAATCAGTTGGTCACCCCAACCACACGAAGCTTCACCTACACACGCACTGAGCCGAAACCAAATGACGGTGCGATGGCATGACTGCCTAGCCGCAGCGTGCTACTGTTCCTGATGAATCTCGCAGAAAGAGCTCGTGATTGATGGCTGTTTGGTAGTTCAATTAGCCACTTTTGGTAAATATTTAAGTAGCTGCAGATCTTAGTTTGTAGCAGGCTGTTTTTTTTAGTGGACGTCAAACTTTGAGCCATATTCTGTGAGAGACGTTCTGTGCTTTTTCCCATCGGCAACACGTGATGTGCTTGCTGGCTGGCTGTGGAGTTTGAGGGGAGTAATATGTTAAAAAAGTAGTATAGAAAAGGACGAATGCCAGAGGAACGCTGGAACATTTGTTATTATTGATAGATTATTCGGCCTCCTTCGTTTCCATGTCTTAGTTATCATGTCCAAATCTGTCGTTTCAGTAACATGCTTCACCTGAACTTCACTGAAGAATATACGGAGTATCTTGTTTTTAGCTTTATTGTGTCAGTTTTGTAAATATATAAACCTTGGAGTACCTCCTGTTTTGAGGCCGCAACCTTCAAGTACTGAGATCTGGTGGTTGTTGTCACTTGCTTATATTTGTCCTCTATTATCTTTCCTAGTCTGTCATTTTTGTATTTAGTAGCTCTGTCAGCAACACCTGTGAAATCTTGGCGTCTGCTGTTGATCTTTTTGCCAGAGATGAGTGCATTTTATCTTGGAATCAGTGGAACTCACGGGTGGCTGAATCAAAGGACTGTTCATATTGACCACCGACTCCATGAAAGTCTGGTGATTGGAATACAAGGACAACCACCTTTGTCGTAACCCGCATTTTTACGGTCCCTCAGCCTCAAGCTGCACGTATCTGCATGCACGGCTGCAGATTTGTTGTGTACTGCTCTCCTATTTCTTTACTTGTTCTGTTGGGGATTTGTAGGTGGTGCAGCAGTGCAGTGCAACGCCCGTGACGGGCGACGATTATGATTAAAATACAGTTGTTTTTCTGACTGTCCTTGCACTTTTCACTAATCCGAATCCATGATTGAACGCAACTTGGTTTAACTGGCAGTACCTCAAGGTTACTATGAAAGTTACCCGGCTAACACTACTGCTGACTAGTCAAAGGTTGCGACACCATTGACATCTCCCCTCTCGCCTTCTGCCGTGCGCCGAGCTGCTGTTTCCGCTGCCACCACGCCCATGGATCCAGCGGCAATGGCCATTGCCATGCCATGGCAATGGCCAGTCCCAGCACCTACCTCAACGTCACATCGCGTCCAGCGCGCAGGACAAGGGCGCCACTCCAAGTCCAAAAAGTGACAGTGTCAGTGCGTCACCATCCCAAAGTCCAAACGAAATAATGCGAAAGGCGAGGGTGACCCCGGCCGGCAGAATGTACTGCCACCCTGCAGGCGATATGTTACTCCTCCACCACCTAATCACCTAAAATAGTCTCCTCCTACAATGACCAGGCCTGTGCTGATCTGATCCTTTTTGGGGAGGATTACACCAGACGAGAGTACGAGACCCTTGCGATGATCTATGACACGACACAAAAATGGCCGGCGACACGATCAGTCCTGACGCGAGTTACTACCAAACAGACGGCAGCCGCTTGCACACTCGGTAGTTGACACTCCACTAGTCCATTCCCAGTCCCAGCTCCGCCGGCCTCTCCGTGCACCGCCGCTCACCGGCTCCGTCGTCGTCGATGGCAGCCGCCGCCACCGCCTGCCTCTCTCTCGTCCTCCTCCTCGTCTCAACGTTGATCGCCGCCTCAACCACACCGTCTTCGGCGGCGCAGACGCCGGCAGAGCTCCTGCTGGAGTTCAAGGCGTCCCTGCACGACCCGTCGGGCGCGCTCTCCGGCTGGTCGCCCTCCGCGCCCTACTGCAACTGGCCGCGCGTCTCCTGCGCCAGCGCCACCGCCGCCGCCAACGCCACCGTCTCCGTCTCGCTCGCCCTCGACGGCCTGGGCCTCTCCGGCGACCTCTCGGCCGCCTCGGCCTCGCTCTGCCGCGTCCCGGGCCTCGCCGCGCTCAGCCTCGCCTCCAACGAATTCAACCAGACCATCCCGCTGGACCTGCTGGCGCGGTGCGCCTCGCTGGCCTCCCTCAACCTCAGCGCCGCCGGCTTCTGGGGCCCGATCCCCGAGCAGCTGGCGGCGCTCCCCTCCCTCACGTCGCTCGACCTCAGCGGCAACAGCATCGAGGGGCAGGTCCCGCCCGGCCTCGCCGCGCTGGGGACGAGCCTCGAGGTGCTCGACCTCGGCGGCAACCGGCTCTCCGGCGTGCTCCACCCGGCGCTGCTCCGCAACCTCACCGGCCTCCGCTTCCTCGACCTCTCCCGGAACCAGTTCCTCGAGTCCGACCTCCCGCCGGAGCTCGGCGAGATCACCGGCCTCCGGTGGCTGCTCCTGCGGGGGTCGGGGTTCACCGGCGCCATCCCGGACTCCTTCCTCGGCCTCGAGCAGCTGCAGGTCCTCGACCTCTCCATGAACAGCCTCACCGGCGCCGTGCCGCCCGGGTTCGGCCGCAAGCTCCCGAAGCTCATGGCCCTGGATTTGTCGCGGAACCGTCTCTCCGGGCCGTTCCCGGAGGAGATCGGCAAGTGCTCGATGCTTCAAACGTTCGAGGTGCACGACAACGGCTTCACCGGAGAGCTCCCCGGCGGGCTCTGGTCGCTGCCGGACCTGCGCGTGATCAGGGCCCAGAACAACAGGTTCACCGGCCGGCTACCCGAGTTCGCCGGCGGCCAGTCCCGGCTCGAGCAGGTTCAGCTCGACAACAACAGCTTCTCCGGCGAGGTGCCCCGGAGCATCGGCCTCGTCCGCACCATGTACCGGTTCTCGGCCTCCATGAACGCGCTCAACGGCAGCTTGCCGGAGAACATCTGCGACTCGCCGGCGATGAGCATCATCAACGTCTCCCGGAACGCGCTCTCCGGCACAGTCCCGGAGTTCAGGAGCTGCAGGCGGCTGGTGTCGCTGTACCTCGCCGGCAACGGCCTCACCGGGTCGATACCGGCGTCGCTCGGGGACCTGCCGGTGCTCACGTACATCGACCTGTCCAGCAACAGCCTCACCGGCGGCGTCCCGGCCGAGCTCCAGAACCTGAAGCTCGCGCTGCTGAACGTCTCGTACAACAACCTCTCCGGCCGCGTGCCGCCGTCTCTCATCTCCGAGCTCCCGGCGGTGTTTCTTCAAGGCAACCCCGGCCTCTGCGGCGCCGGCTTGCCGAACGACTGCGACGCGCCGTCGGGGAAGCACCGGGGGCTAGCAATGGCGGCGACCGTGGCGTCGTTCCTCGCCGGCGTGGCGCTGCTCGCCGCCGGAGCGTTCGCGGCCTGCAAGAGGTTACGCGGCGGCGGCGGCGGCGTGTCCTCCCCGTGGAAGCTGGTGCTGTTTCACCCCGTCAAGATCACCGGAGAGGAGCTGTTCGCCGGGTTTCACGCCGACAAGAGCGTCATCGGCAGGGGCGCGTTCGGGAAGGTGTACCTGATCGAGCTCCAGGACGGACAGAGCATCGCGGTGAAGAGGCTGGTGAATTCAGGCAACCTGGCATTCAGAGCGGTGAAGAACGAGATGAAGGCGCTGGCCAAGGTCCGGCACAGGAACGTCGCCAAGATGCTGGGGTTCTGCTACTCAGAGGAGGAGGTCAGCGTCATGTATGACTACCTGAAGATGGGGAGCTTGCAGGATCTGATCTGCGCGCCGAAATTCGCCATGGCGTGGAAGGACAGGGTGAGGATCGCCATGGGTGTTGCACAAGGGTTGGCGCACCTTCACCATGATCATGCTCCCCAGGTCCTGCATAGAGATCTGAAGGCGACCAATGTGCTGCTTGGTGATGAATTCGAGCCGAGGATTATCGGATTTGGAATTGATCGTGTTGTCGGGGAAATGGCGTACCAGACTTCCATGGCTTCGGATCGGAACTACAAGTGCTACGTCGCACCAGGTAAGCAGCATTTCGCAATTCAATGAACGCACACGCACCCAGATTGCAAATCTTTGCATGTGCAGTTCAGGCATCAGCTTAATATATTGAGTGTTTCATCTCAGGCAAATCTTTGTATCAGCGCCATTTTGCATACTACTGGGCTTAATATACAATGCCTGATGTGTTTCATCTCATTCTTTCGCCTTGTCTGAACGTTAGTACGAAACGGAACTGACGGTAATAGATTTCACTGACCCTGTTCTACATTTTGGTTTCTGAAACCAGAGCAAAGCTGCGCCAAGAATCCAACGCACCTCATGGACGTGTACAGCTTCGGCGTCATCCTCCTGGAGCTGGTCACCGGAAAGCCGGCGGAGCAGCCGGCGTCCGACGACTCCTCCGTCGACATTGTCCGGTGGGTGCGGCGGCGGATCAACGTGACCGACGGAGCGTCGCAGGTACTCGACCCCAGCATCTCCGGTACGGCGCGGCAGGGGATGCAGGCCGCCCTGGAGCTCGCCGTGCGCTGCACCTCGGTGATGCCCGACCAGAGACCGGCCATGGATGAGGTCGTCCGGTCGCTCCAGCCGCTGTGTTCCAGCGATCATCTGCAGACGCTGCCGCCCGCTGGAAACGCTCTGGAGCCTTGAGTGGAGAAGCGCGGCGAGGTTAGCTGTGCTTCTGAACATGGTAGCTCAAAGGGTTCAGCGAGATCACATGGTAGCTGCAATGCCCTTGCTTGTTGTGTTTGTAAATAGCATGGTACTAGGTGGATGCGCGTGTGCGAACAGAATAAAGAGAAATAATGGATCTGAGCGCGGTCACAGAAGCTGATATTCCAATTCAGAACATTACCAACACCCAGGTTAGAGAGTAGAAGGAAGCAGCAGGCATCACAGAAACTGAAACTGATATTCCAATTCAGAGCATTACCAACACCCAGCTATGTTACATAATCCATTGAATTATTTCAACAATATCATGAAAATTTAAGCATATGAAGAAGATGATAATCATCCGGTAACATGTCATGAACATACAGAACATTGTAAAGGCTACAGGACATGCAAACAAACTGAACATTATTATAGAAGGAAACAGGAATTAAAAATGTACTATCAGCTACACATGCTGCGGTTCCTCATCACTTCTCTGCAAGATTTTGCTTCACGTTGAGATGGAGCTCTGCATCTCAAGACCGCAAGGGGTTCGCAAAACCTTGGCGATGAACTCAACTTCCACCAAGGTTCTTGGTGGTGGGTCACTATGTCGCCAATCAGTTGGCGACGCATCATTCTTCCACCTCTTGTGCAAGATCTGCACGGGCTCTTGCTCGGGTCTGATAAACTTTTCTTCCTCCATTGCTGCTGCTGCTGCTGCTGCTGCTTGTGGTGGTGGTGCTTGCGCTGATGCAGCTGCTGTTGTTGCTCACTACATCGCTCAAGAAGTACCAGCAGATTGTGCTATGTGGATGTCCAGGTAAAAAGCCAACCTGAGGAGCCCGGCACGGTGTAGATCTCCCGGACTCCATGTCAAAGACCATGCCTTGATCCCTGCCACGCCCACCGATCCAGTACACACAGTTGCCCTTTAGTCCTGGCACACCCTCTGCATACATCGACACTGCATTGTTCCTCCCCACAAAGAGCGAGTAACCTCCCAAATCCTTCACCACATCCCAGCAAGGCTGGCGCCTGGGATAGTACCTGAGAACCAATATCTCATTCTCCGCGACACGGCGTTGACCCCCTGCGGGCAGCTGCAGAGTAACAGTGCAGCTTGCGTTCCTCCAGACTTGGTACAAGTTACCCTCACATACCACCACGTTCTTGGCACTTGTGAACGCGGACACGGTGTCGTAAGGTGGCGCAAAGACAGTGGCAGGATTGAACGGGAGGTTGGCCTCAGACAAGAGGGGCTCGATCGTGGCCGGTGCGTTGAGGTCCGGCCCTTGCGATTCAGGTGGAGCTCTCTTGTATGACATGAATGTGTCCGCACAGAGTGTCACCATCAACGGAATGGGATCATGCGGATCTCTTGCTCGGGCCTGTTCGTAGCGCAGCAAGCGCAAGTTGCGCTGCTGCAGCCATCGCACAGGGCGGAAATTCATAGTGCGGTCACTCTGAGGTTGTAGCACGGAGAACTCCGGCTCTGATGGCCCCGCCTCGTCGGCGTTGTTGGCTGCAGGCTTGCGGACGCGGCGCTCGGGGAGGCGGAGCACGTGGACGTCCCCGCACTTGGTGAGGCAGTAGACCTTACCTTTGTCCGTGTAGACGACATCGGTGAGCTGGTCCCCGCAGGTGAGGCGGACGGGGTCCATGACGGCCCACCTCCTGGCGCCGGCGGTGACGTAGGCGATGCGGTCGATGTCGCAGATGGCTGCTGCGGCGAAGTCGTCCTTGGCGGGCCTCGGGGTGAATACGACCTTGGAGACCCAGCGGCTCTCGTAGATCAGGGGCGGGAGGAGGATCTCGGCGGCGGCGATGGGGTTGAGGAGGACGAAGACGGTCTGGCCGTTGTAGAGGACGACGGAGAGCGCGAGCCAGCCGTTGCTGGAGCCGACGCAGCGGCTGCCCGAGACGATGGCGGTGAGCTCGAAGGACCTCCGGGTGGGCAGGGAGGCGGCGTAGGGGCACCAGCGGGCGTCGTCGGCGACGACGAGGAGCGCCGGGGAGGGCGGGGCGAGCGCGCAGCGCCACGCCGTGCAGGCCCCCCGCGCGCTGGCGTACCACTTGAGGTCGAGGCGGTCGCCGATGCGGCAGAGGAGATCCGGCGGCAGGTCCGCCCAGCGCCGGAACGGCGCCATGGCGAGCGGCGGATTCAGGCCGCTGCTAGGGTTTGGGGACGCGGGCGGATGGGGCGGGGGGCGATTGCCCGGATGGGGAATTTTATGACCCATCTCCTCCCTCCGCTCCCCCACCGGGTGGTGAGTGAGCGAGCGGGGAATCTTGCAGGCGAGCCCCTCCCGGCCGCGATGAATTCGCGAAACGGTCCAGACCGGGCCCGGCCCGATGCCGCCGCCGCCGCTGTCCGCGTGAGGACCGGCCTGCGGTCTGCGCGGGTCGGGTGGGGTCACTCGCGCCGGTGTGAACCGTGTGTGACTCTGCGAGGTGCGAGGACAGAGGACGGAGGAGGCAGCGGGGGTCGCGTGACGGTTGCGGGCGACGCGTGGTTAACGGCTACCGCGCGTGCCAGGCAGGGTGCGCGCGACGGCCCGCCGGGATGGCTGGCTTTGAGGTACTCCCTCCATCCCATTATAACAGGCTGCAAGCAGACTAAATCCTACATGAAGAAGAGAGAAGAGAAGAGAGAGAAGAAAGTGGGCTGTAAACTTACAGCCAGCTGAGGCACAGGTTCCTAGAAATTTTGTGAGAGTGAATGGTGGGCCAAGTAGTATATTTCTTAGCCAACCTATTATATGAGTGGGCTTTTAGTTGGCTATGAGTGATGTGGCAATAACATACAGCCCACTTGCTGGCTGTATTATTAACCTTGCTCTTACGTAACGACCTGGAGGGTTTAAATTTTATATTAAAATATAAGGTTCTGTAGGAATAAGACAAAACTAAATATTGTTGGTGGTTAGGTGGAGAGTTGGTGGGTGGTATAGATGTTATTTCTC
Source organism: Echinochloa crus-galli (assembly GCA_900205405.1). Lineage (NCBI taxonomy): Eukaryota > Viridiplantae > Streptophyta > Magnoliopsida > Poales > Poaceae > Echinochloa > Echinochloa crus-galli. The sequence continues at coordinate 7,479,409 of OAMR01000001.1, read as the reverse complement.
TTGTATGTTATTTTTTGAGTTTGAATGATCCAGGACCTTATATTTTGGGATGGAGGGAGTATAATTTTTGCATTTTGGATTTTTTAGTAAGGTTTCTATATTTGGACTTTTGGAGAAAAAATTTCTAGTTATGGATCCATAGCACGGCGCCAAAGGTCACGGCTCCGTTGTATAACAGCACGGTGCCATGACCCATAGGTTGTGACTAAGAATTATTCATGAGCTATAATCACTTAAGTAACATAGGAAAAATCCCCTTGCTGATCTGCTGCTTTAGAAATGTTTTTCTTCTGCCCAAATTTAACATATATATTGAATGGATAGAACATATAGAAGACAATCAAAGATAAATCTATAGCACTTTTCGAATACAAAAAGTAATATTGTTTTTAGTTATGCTATTTGTTCTAGGAGATTATGACTTTACGTAGGATGGATCACAATTGTTTTTTGTCAAAAGATGTAATATATTATATCCCAAAATTAATGTATAAGAAAATAATGTTAGAACATGTCCAATGGTTGTATAATACTATGTGTACACGTGCCAATACAAATAGTTGGTCTTAAATTATTATAGACAAGGTTACAAAGTTTTGCACAATTCCACAATTTTGTATATTTGCAAATAGATATAGAGGACATATATAGTGTAGTTCTACTACAATAAAACTGACCACCCGGTCAAGTACTCGAGCAACCTATCATTTAGATGGCGATTCAACATTAGTTTTCCAATTTAAATCGATCCCCACCTTAACTTAAATGTTTGTGAAAACACGGCGGATGTGAGGGACAAAAATAAAATGATTCATCCTGTGAAATTAAAGAATATGGTTATGCCATTTCAACTGTGATCGACAATGTCTTTACTTATATCGTTTGTAGAAACAAGTGAATGTGAGAAGAAAATAATTAAACAATTTCTAATGAAAGAACAGAAGCACTATGCGTACCGAATCTGCTCATCCACAAAAAATTAGTGAGCACCCAACACACGTTTACATGTGTACCTATCTTTTTACTAGAGTAGGTGTTATCAATTTGATCCTTTTTTTAATAGTTCTCCCTCAATCACTAAATTCTAAATATAATCTACAAATGTATTCAAATTCAAGCTCTTCTTTGTACATGTCCTATTAAGGAAGGAACATAACACTATAAATCAGTGCCCGTGCTGGTGCACGGGTTGAAACTAGTTTTTACAATAATAAACACAAGCCTGATGAGACCTTTGGAACACTGGACATCCGTTCGGAAATCTTGGTGCAGATGGACAACATTTGGACCATGTGACTTGGGGTTTTGAGTAGTATATCCAGTAACCTCCTCCTCTCGGGTTGAACTATGTGACTTGGATTTTGAGAATAAGTATCTTCTGGTCTTTGGTGTAGAATCCTGTTATTAAGTAAGCTCCTTGGACTCTTTTTAAAGGCAGACATTGGCGGGTAGTCAAAGATCACCTTGGTATCTTGGGAACGGAGTGACGTCCCTGAATACCTGATGTTCTCAAGTCCTGTGGCAAAGAGGACCATCCTGTCGAAACCCATGCCGAATCCACTCTGCCTTTACAGGGCCAAAACGGCGGAGGTCCAAATACCATTCATGTGGCTCCACAACAAGCCAGAGTCCACTGCCACGCGACTCGGGCGGAACTCCCTCCGTGCCGGCGCTAGCCGCCACCGGCGCCCGCCAGGTCTGCCCCCGTCTTCCCTCGTCCCCGGCCTCCTAGCCAGTGGCGAGGGGAGCGGGGTCCATCTTTTAGTAGGTCGAGTCCTAATCGAGTCTTTCTACTCTAGGGTTTGCTCGCCGTCGATGCTCGACGGTGGAGTTAGGTTTTGCCGGAGGAGCATGACACATCTGCGGCTTGGTTTTCCTGGCGGCGCCGGCAATGCGAAAGCGACGACGTTGCAGAGGAATAATTTCTCCCAACTTCTTCCGTTCTCCGATGGCGATCTACCCCGACGTCAACGGAGAGGCTGGGGAGACCTGTCCAGGAGTCGAGGGCTGGTGTATCGTCATCTTCTTCAGATGATGATGGCGTTGGCCCTGTTAATCTCGAGGAAGATGATCTTTGGTGAAAATCTGAGCTTTGCTCGGGTTGCCGGCGGTGGAATCGAAGGATGCGTTGTGGGTACCGGAGTTATCGATGCGTCTGGGAGGCAGTGTACTCGGCTGATTCGCCTAGAAGTAAGCCCTCCTCTACGGCCTTCACTTGTGGAGATTGGCTTTGGTGCCCGGCGACGATTAGGAATCGGCTTCGGCGGCGGTGACGAACAGATCTCTGAAGGTTTCGAGGTGAACATGAGTTTTAGGCTTCTTTGTAATTTTTCTTTTCTTTAAGGTCCTGTTTGTAAAAGAACCGGTGTAATGGGCTAAGATCAATGCATCTTTCTTCTAAAAAAATAACAAGACGGTGAAAATTAAGATTGCTATAATTACATCAGTAGCACACTACTCATCCGTATAGTAATCTCTAAGCCTTTTCAGCATCAGTGAAAAGGATACGATGCTTATGCGCCCTCAAGATATTTCAATCCTGCCATTGATGTGTACTCCTACGAGCTTGGAAAGATTAACAAAAAAAAACTAAAATGGTATAAATGTCGGTAGCAGAGTGCAAACTGATTTCATCAGGTTACTAGTCGTCTCTCAGATACCACCTCCATGAGACTAATTTAGATTATGCAACTATTTCCCACATTTGTTTAGCAGGTCACACTACGTGAAAAACCGAGATTTGTAACGGGCGTAGATGGCTATAGGTAACGGGCGCATTGCCCGTTATCCTTACTCCGTTATTAATAGTCGGTCAAAGGTAACGGGACCTGTAACCCGCACTTCACAACGACTGTTATCAATATAAGCAACCAGTAACCCAAACTTGCGATTTTTGTGGGCCCACAGATCAATTTCGTAACGCGCACAGACAAACGACCGTTACCAAAACAATACATTTGTAACGGGCTTTACTTAAGAACCGTAACGAAACCACAACACTTGTAACGGTCTATACGTAACATTCGTTACTAAAACTCTAATTCAGAAGCGGGCTTGACTTAAGAACCGTTATGGCGGCGCATTGACCAGTCTTCTCTCCGGTCCCATCGGTCAGTACTTGTAACGAGCTTTACTTAACAACCGTTACCGTCTCGCATTGACCGGTCTCATTTCTGAACCCACGGGTCAGTGCTTGTAACGGGCATTCATTAACAACCGTTACGGCGGTGCATTGACCAGTCTCCTCTCTGGACCCACCGGTCAGACCGGCGTTATGTAACAACCATTACTGATACTTTGTGTAGGTAACGGTTCTTACTTGATGCCCGTTACCTTTGTGTTCAATTGTAACGTTCTATAAATGTCCCCGTTACCTTTATTTGTTCCACCACCACATAATCTGGCCTGGTTCTGGCTGCATCCTGGAACCAGCCAGGATTTGACAGCCCCCAGGTTATTCACATCACATACAGATTGAGATACACATCACATATATACACAAGTACACATCAAGTTTGTATCTTATCATACACATGCAACAAGTTTCAAAGTTGGATGAATCTTATCCCCTACTGGGATAGGCAGACTGATCATGTAACCTACAAGTTTAATTATGAGAGGAAAGACCATAAACATCATCAAGTTTCATTAAGGTCTACAAGTTTCAAGTAGTACCACCTGCTGGAACTTGATCACCTTCTGGACCTTGATCTCCTGCTGGAACTTGATCACCTTCTGGACCTTGATCACCTACTGGTTGTGGATTATCATTATGGAATTCACCCTCTGGGTCGATGATCTCGTTACGAATGACCCTGTGAAGCAGTATGTGCCGAATTACTCTGTGAAGCAGGTGCATACTCCTCCTGTACATTATGTGCACCGTTGTCACTAAAGGAGCTTCCAGATGAGTTAGCCTGCATAGATGATATATTAGTTTGTCAGTACAGAAATATAAGCAGGGATGAAAATGTGAACAAAATTATTATTAGCTACTATTAGACTAGAAATCAATGCAGGTCCTAAATAAAATCAGCATGTACAACATATACACATAGAAAAGATAGTTTACTTAGCATACTGGTTGGGGATAGGTACTAACCATATTTAGACAGGCCGAAGAAATGAGATCCTATATCAAAGCAGCTCTGTTGTTCCTTCAACTGCTTCCTTGTGCGATGTTTATATACCAATGCTTATATACGAAAGCATCATTGAAGTATACATTAAATTAGGCAGGTACATGAAAGAAGAGGACAAAGCAACAGTTAGTAAAATGCACTAGGATTATATGATTCTACACAAGATTAACATACTAAGAAGAACTAACAATTGTAGCAGTACATAGTCCAGAACAATTGATAGATAATTTGCAATTTAAACACAAACAAGGCAGATATAGTAAGAACATATATATGATAAAGGCAGATTCACAAGGCAGATTAAATGCCTGATTGGTTGATGAACAAGCAATAAGAGCAAGCACTAGGATTATATGATTCTACACAAGATTAACATACTAATAAGAACTAATGAAAAAATGCAGAAGGAAAAAGATAACTTGACAGCAGCCACAACAGAATATGTGCCCATGACATACAGATCGAGTTTCCTTTGAACAAATAAAAATAGGAAAGGAACAGCAGCCAGAGCAGGATCTGTATCCATGACATATAGATCGAGCCAAATCTGGTCAAGGTGAACGGAGCCTAAAAAGTAACAGGAAGATTGGTGCACCCGGCGTAGTAGGCACAACAGCATCAGATGCAGCAGCGCACAGCAGTATGGGGTTGGAGGAGCACTGACCTGCGCCGCGGAATGGCGCGTGGTCGGGGAAAATATGCAAATTTTAGGGGAAATATACAAAATACAGTTGTTGCGTAATTTTAGACCATAGGTACCGTATTATGTAACTTAATGTATTGTATCGCTACATTTGCAACTTGTTGGGCCAAAGTGACATAGTAATGCAACTCATGTATGGTGGATGCACTTTACTCATAAAGTTTCATACAATTCATAAAGTTCATACTCCCTCCGTTCTAAAGTGTAGGCCGTTTGACTTTATTTTACCCCAAAGTTGACCGCTCGTACTATTCAAAGTTGTGCGCAAGTTATCATATTTTTTGTGGTGACTTGCTTTATTAATATAAAGTCTACAGAAATGACTTAAATTTGACCATATTTTCACAAATTTTTTGAATAAGACGAGCGGTCAATGTTGGGGTCAAAAAAGCCAAACTCTATACATGTTACAATGGAGGGAGTATGAACTTTCATAAAGTTCATATATTTTTTGAAAATTGTCATTCAACCTTTTGAGATCCACACAACGCAAAATGGGGAACTCCATCTTAGTACATATCATGACACAAAATACAACGTACTGTTGCGTAATTTTAGACCATACAAACTGTACTAGCCATTTGTTCAGAGATAAAGTTACTAGAACTGCCAGAATCTAACAAAATAAGGGGTTTAAATCCCAACAAATTGCCTATGAGCTTGATAGTCTTTGGAGCCTCTTTGCCATTAACAGCATGTGTGGACAGACACATTAAATCATCTCCAGAATCTGAATCAGCTTCCACCAATGATACCGGTACTTGATCAGGTTCTTGTAATAACTGCCATAACTCTTCTACCACATGTAATGCTACTGTTGGGGCACATTTGTGACCAGGTGACCATTTTACTCTACATTTGAAACATAATCCCTTTGCTCTTCTATAAGCTTTGATAGCCCCTAGTGAATCCTCTGGTTTCTGCAACTTGAGCCCTTCAACATGCTTCTTTTCTTCAGGACTTGAGAATTGTGAAGCTTTGACTCCAGGTATTGGGACAGATGTCTTGGTTATGGACTTGAAGGAATTAAAAACTTCATGACGTTTGGATTCTTTCTTAGGTACTGGAGAACCAGTGATCAGCTCCTCTTGTAACAAGGCTAGGGAACTAGCACTATCCAGATCACATGGTTTGTGCATGATCACCACACCTTTGATATCATCTCGTAACCCATCAATGAAACGATTGGTAATTAGCATCAGATTAAAAGTAGGGTCATGAGCTTTGATTTGGTGCACAAGATCATCAAATTGCTCAATGTATTCAGGAACAGTCTCAGTTTGCTTGATGTGAAAAAATTGCCTCTGTAATTGGTTTTGCTGATCTTTGGCAAATCGGGTAGATACTGCTGAACATAACTCAGCCCAAGTGCTATTCTTCAGCTCAGTTTCAACAGATTGTAACCAGAATGCAGCTGTCCCCGTAAAATTTAGAGTTGCTAACTTAAACCAAGCATCCTCAGGCACTCTATAAATCTCGAAGTAGGATTCACATTTCTTTTGCCACATTTTTGGATTGCAACCATTAAATTGAGGGAAATCTAGAGGTGGTAAAGTCATACCCCAACCATGCATTCCCAAAGGCTGACCAAACGGAATTAAATTCTGATTATGATTGGAAGTGCGGTCAGACATGGATTTCGTACCTGAGATCGTGGGTGGCGTAAATGTTGTAACCACTCCACATCCCAATCCTTGATACTCTTTTTCCTTCCCCTTGCCTGCTTCTCTTGATGTTCCTTCAGGAGAAGAAGAATGTGGTTGATGGGTGACACTAGACTTCGTCAGATCAATGTGCTCGACGTCGAACACCTTGAGGGCGGGGTCGACCTGATCTGTGATTTTGTCCAACTTGGTACGCAAATCGTCGATGGAGGTGTTCAAAGTTGCAACTTTGGTGTCGACATCATGGATCCTTGTGTTGACGGCCTTGATCTTGGTATCAACATCGTGGATCTTGGTGTCAACGTCTTTCTTCCATTCCCGCATCTCGAGCACGAGCTCCTTGAGAGTGGTTGCCATCTCAACAACCTGCTTATCCATCTCCATAGCTAGCTTTTGAACCCGCGTCTGGTACTGAGGTCGCTTGAGATTATCGGGTAGTTCCGCCAGATTGGACGCAACCTAGGACGAACACAACGTCTGTGGTCAGACCAATTTTTCCCCAATAATCCTAAGCGGTGCGAAGATTTTGTGGGCGACGGCGCCAAAACGGCTAACCGACGGTTTGCGGTGGCCGCCGCCGACTGGGAGTCGGTGGACGGGGCGTGGACGGCGAGAATCGGAGTGATCCTCACCGGAGCGGCTGCACTACAACGACGAACGCAGCAGGGGAAAAACAGGATCACAACTGAATCTGATACCAGATGTAAGCTACCAGACGAGAAATGGGGTAGATAAGGTTTGGATTAACGCGATACAAGTCACCGATACACTCGATGGAAGAGTTCCATCGCCAAGATCTCCGGCAAGCCGGCCAATGTTCAATCCTATTACAAAATCGATGCCTTCAGGAAGAAGAAGCTCTCTGCCTTATACGCCACCCCTTGCTTCAGACAGTCCAACTTGGGCCAGCATACTTCGTATTGGGCTTGCGGATTCTTGTCGTCTTGGGCCGTGGGTCTTGGGCCGGGGCACTTGAGCCTGCTTCAACATCTAGGTTGATGACACTTTGTTGGTCTGATACGAAACTAGTGTGTAGTATGTCTTCGCTAGGTATGAATTGTGAAGGCTACATGTTTCTACATCAAGTTCTTAGATTGTGAACCTTAATCTGTCACAACCTTAACCAGACAATGTTCATGTTGCTGCCAACACTGAATGAGCTTTTGCAAATAGCTGTGCAAGGAGATATGTCACCATTAGATCTGGAGATGTTACTATTATGACAAATATCGTAAAATGTGATATGGTTACTGAGTTTTTCTCGAGTTTACAAAACAGATGAAACTCTACACTCTACAGTCTGCTGCCCCTCATGAGACATAAGAGTAACATAACATGGTTCTGCTAATTAAACCATTTTGAATCAAAGCCACCTCTTAAGACATATTTATTAGTGCCTCTTTAATGGGGGCACTTGATCTGGTAACATATTTGTGCCTACATACAACATATTGGCAAAATTAAATAGATCACACATGCTTTTCTTTTCCGTAATTTCACTTTACACCAAGTGTCCAACTCATGAGCACTAGTCTAGCAGAGATGCTGCGAGAGGAAGAAATTAAGTGGTACCAACGAGCAAAAGTGAAAGATTTGTTAGAGGGGGATTCCAATACCAAATACTTCCAGCTTGTCGCGAATGGTAGACATAGAAAGACGAGAATATACTAGCTTCAGAATAGGAGTCATATAATACGTGGGGATGATGAACTTAAAAATTACATTACTACTTATTACCAAGGTTTATTCGGTCCCCAGAAGAAAATAATTTTCAACTAGATGAGACTCGAATAGATGATATTCCCCAGGTATCGGTAGTTGAAAACGAAATCGTGGTGTCTATGTTCACGCAGCAGGAAGTAAAAGAGGCAATTTTCCAAAGCATAATAAGGCCCCTGGACGGGCAATTTTCCAAAGCATAATAAGGCCCCTGGACCTGATGGTTTCCCAATAGAAACCAGGCCTTTTGGGACTTCATTAAAACAGATCTAATGCTCCTGTTTCAGGAATTCCATAAAGGGAATTTGCCTTTATATAGTTTAAATTTTGGTACAATTATTTTATTGCCAAAATGTAATGAGGCCATCAAAATTCAGCAGTACAGACCGATATGCTTACTCAATGTGAGGTTTAAGATTTTTACAAAGGTGGCAACGAATAGAATCTCCCATGTCGCTCAAAAGGTTATTAGCCCTACACAAAATGCCTTTTTGCTGGGACGAAATATTATGGAAGGCGTGGTGGTTCTGCATGAAACAATCCACGAACTTCATAGAAAGAACCAACATGGGGCAATATTTAAAATTGATTTTGAGAAAGCCTATGACAAAGTAAGATGGCCCTTTGTCCAACAAATCTTGAGGATGAAAGGTTTCTCCCAAGCCTGGGGAAGATGGATCGAGACCTTTACTCAGAGGGAACACGTGGGTATTAAAATTACGATCAGATAGGACAAAACTTTCAAACATGAAAAGGTTTACGACAGGGGATCCTCTATCACCCATACTCTTTAATATAGTTGTTGATACGCTAGCAATGATTAAATAGAGCAAAGGATGAAGGACAGATATCAGGGGTTGTGCCGCATTTAGTTGATGGAGGTCTCTCTATCTTACAATATGCAGATGACACAATCCTTTTTATAGATCATGATGTAACTAAAGCTGCAAACCTAAAATTAGTGTTGTGTGCGTTCGAGCAGTTGTCTGGTCTTAAGATTAATTTTCACAAGAGTGAGATATTCTGCTTTGGACAGGCTAAAGAATGTGAGCAGCAATATGCTGAGCTCTTTGGGTGCAAATCTGGATCCTATCCTTTTAGATACCTAGGAATTTCGATGCACTATAGGAAATTCAGTAATTCGGACTGGAAACAATAGAGGAAAAGTTTGAAAGGAAGTTGAGTAGTTGGAAAGGAAAGCATGTGTCGGTGGGCGGAAGATTAGCGTTAATTAACTCGATCTTATCTAGCCTGGGGTTGTTTATCTTATCCTTTTTTGAGGTCCCAAAAGGGGTGTTAGAAAAGTGGGACTATTTTAGATCGAGATTCTTTTGGCAATCTGATGAACATCAGAGAAAATATAGATTAGCCAAATAGAATATCTTATGCCAACCAAAAGAGGGTAGGGGACTAGGGATCAAAAATTTGGAGGTACATAACCAGTGCTTATTGAGTAAATGGTTGTTTAAGCTAATAAATGAGGAGGGCTTATGGCAACAGATGTTAAAAAATAAGTACTTACCATCGAAAACCATTACGCAAATAGAGAAAAACCGGGAGACTCGCAGAAAGTGAAACAGACATTCATCAATTTTAGTACTTTCCAATTGAATGACGACAAGCAAGTCAGGTTTTGGGAAGACAAATGGTTGGGCAATTTCACTCTTAAACAATAGTACCCGTCTCTGTACCATATTGCTAGAAAGAAAAATGACACGGTGGCCACTGTCTTCTCCAGGATCCCTCTTAATGTGTCCTTTAGGAGAACACTAGTAGGACCGGATCTAAACTTGTGGCATAACCTGGTTAGTCGGATTAGCCATATACAACTAAATGATCGTGCAGATAGCTTTAGATGGAATCTTACTCAATCTGGCTTGTTTACGGTCAAGTCTATGTATGTGGCTCTTATTAGCAATGGTAATGTACAGCACAACACACAAATTTTGGAAGTTGCGAGTGCCGTTAAAGATCAAGGTATTCATGTGGTACTTAAGGAAGGGTGTTATCCTCACAAAGGATAATTTAGCTAGAAGGAATTGAAATGGGAGTAAACGTTGTACTTTCTGTTCTAATGAAGAAACTATTGAGCATCTCTTTTTTAATTGCCATATGGTCAGATTTCTTTGGAGGATAGTACAAATCGCCTTTAATATACGTATACCCTATAGCTTTAACTATATTTTTAATAGTTGGCTTGTAGGGGTAAATGCAAAGCACAAAATCAGCTGTTAGTCGGTGTCTCGGCTTTATGCTGGGCATTGTGACTCAGTAGGAATGATATAGTTTTTGACAAATCTCTAATGAAAACTTACTTGCAGGTACTGTTCAGAGGGACTTACTGGCTTCGGTTCTGGGCGTAGTTACAACGGCGTGAAGAAGAAAGAGATGTAATAAGAGATGCATGTCAAGCACTGGCGGTGTTAGCTATGCGTGTTTTTACTCACCATGGATGGAGGTTTAGCAATAGAATTGCAATGTAAATCCCTCATCGAATTTTATGGTGTGGTTTAATTTTAGAAACTCTAAAAGACAGACGGAAGAGCCGCTAGTTTGTACCTAAGGCTGTAGCTAATTGTGGTCAAGACCGAATTTTTTATCCATTATCTAAAAAAATTGCTGATGAAACCAACATGTAGCCAAAGCCAATTCAACTGTACCCACTGGTCAAAGGCAAGCCAATAGGGTACGGAGTGGAGACGTGACGAGAGCCTCAGAGAGTAGGTGAGGGTCGCCCCCACTTCCTTCCCTAGTTCTTCCACTCAGATCCAGTTTGATTCCATCCACTGAAGCCAATAGCCACCGTTACTTCTTCCATCACTAATCCATGGAGAACTCCAGAGACCCATCGATTGTCAAGATACCTAGTCCGAAGGAAACATGTTGATCACTATTTAAAACAAGCACAAGTTAAGAACTGAATAACTTGTTCCAAGTGTGAGCTCTTTTACGGTACCCAATATCACTCTTTGGTGGAATATGGTATAGACATGGGTAATTTAGTAATTGCGACTACCTGTCGCCGGTCGCCGTACAGAGACAAGAGATAGACGTCGGGAAAATGAGGAACAGAGGGAAATGAATAAGATTGAGAGAGAAATGAAACGGCAGGTCACGATAAATTTGAATGATCAAATTAAAAAATTACTTAATTACGTTAATTACAGTGATGCCATTTATATTTCTTCCAATAATACCCTTATACTACCTATATCGCTCCCCATATACTACCTATACCACTGGTCCACGTTATAATGGTATATAATTTTTCTCAACTAATAAAAAATTTATATACTACTCCTTTTTAATCAGTGGTATTAGGTACCGTAAAAGACCTCGTTTTTGTCAACTGGTTCATTCCACATGGCCAATTTCAGTGGCCCAAACATTAACTGATACAGAGACAATTTTCACTGTATTGTTGTGGAATCAATTTTCACTCGATTGACTGAAGAAAGGCTGTGCTTCCGTTTGAGCATCCGCCGGTCGCCAGTTGGATCGTGGCTTGAACGGTTGAGATTGGTATGGGCCGAAGCTTGTGGAGATTAGGCCGCTTAATGAGTTCCATTTTGTGGCCCAAATAAGGCCTTACCCACCGACTTTCTCGACCCATGTCGCTTGTATAGAAATCCTCCCATTCCCTTTCCCCTTCCCCGAATCGACGGCGGCGTGATATCGAGAAATTTCCAGCCATATGCCGCCGACCAAGCAGGGAGACGCGGGGGGCTCCCAGTCCGGGGCAAGGGCACGGCGGAAACACACCGCAGTGAGCCGCCCTGCGCCCACGATGACCACGCGGTCGAGGGCGGCGGAACAATCGCTGTCGCCGCAGAGAGCAACTGAGAGGAGTCGGGAGGATGAGAAGTCCGCCAAGAGGAGGAAGCGGACGAAAGTAGGCAACCAGGAGGTTGCGGCGGCGGCCACAGCGGGCAGCGATGAGGATGCGGCGTCGGGCTCTGCGGGCATCCAGGAGGTTGCGGCGGCGGCCTCAGCGGGCGGCCATGAGGATGCGGTGGCGGCCTCAGAGGGCATCCAGGAGGATGCGGTGGCGGCCTCTGTTCCCGCTGCCGCCGGACATGTTTCTAACACGGCCAGCCAGAGCCAGGAAGATGCGGCGGCCTCAACTTCAGCCGCTGTCCTCTCTTCTACCTTAAGCTCTCCCCTTCGATGCCCATTCATCCCCGAAGTCATTAAATCTCAGGATTCGAAAAGGGTGGTCTACGAACCTTTCGACCAAGCTGCTGTGAAAGCGTACTTGAAGGAGAACAAGAAATACACAGCAAAATTAGGTATGCTACTCATCTATCCTTTCCCTTTTCATACCCTCTTTGCGTGCCATAGGACACCAATTATTTGTCAACTGCATGTGTCGTAATAAATTAATACACTAGGTGAACTATCTGCGACCCCTAAGAAGTATTTAAATTTGGAAGGATAATGGTTTGTCCTTGAAGATAATTCATGAAACTATGGAAGTGTATGGTACTGTGTCTTGGACGATGTGTTTTGGAGCATGAGATTATCCACGCATTCGGCAACACTAGTCATTCATAATGATGTTCTATGTGGCTTGTTGAAACGATGTGAAATCTTCATCTAAAATATAAATATTTGTGCATGTTTGATCTTGATTACCAGCTTGGTCTCTGTGATCCCTATGCATGCCTTATTGAAGTCCTCCCAGGTTCCAAGTGGTCGCAGATGATGTATATTTTTCGGCTGTTGACTTGTGGGGTTCACAAGTCTGCTTGCAATTTAAATAAAAAGAAATAATCTGTAGTAGGGTTCTGGCATAGAACAAACAATGTGTTAAATAAAAAGAAATCATCTGTAGTAGGGTTCTGACATAGAACAAAACAATGTGCCCATATCTCTTTATACATATAAATATCCAAATGCATCCTAATTTTGTTCAGGGGGTGCCTACCGGTAAAGCTGACAAAATGAGTCCTGGTTTACCAACAGTAACCTGCAGAGAATTTTCCCTGCTGTAGAGTCTACTCGGCCTACATTCTTCCTATGTCTGAACTCTGATGTTTCTGATGGGTGCTAAAGATTGCAAATTTTGCCCGCATGATAGTGAGCAAGGAGCACTGCAGGCTGAATCCAATGTGGTGAGCCAATAGCTTTTAGTTTACTAAAGGTTGCACTCCCTACAAATATGAGAGTACAACTGCCTTTAACCCGTGCCCTTTCCTAGTGATTCTTGTTCGCTTCTCCTGTTCACCTTTCTTTAGGCCCCGTTTGGTTTCAGGGACTAAACTTTAGTCTCTGTCACATCGAATATAACAATACTAATTAAAAGTATTAAATATAAGTTAATTTAAAAACCCATTACATAATTGAGGACTAATTCGCGAGACGAATCTATTAAGCCTAATTAGTCCATGATTTGACAATGTAGTGCTACAGTAAACATATGCTAAACATGTGCTAATGATAGCTTAGTTAGGCAGCCCTCATTTATATAATTAGCCCTCACTGTCTGATTACAATTCAAAATCTTATCAAATTCAATATGTATTTGCCTTTTTTCAATCTGATCGAATATGTGTACTCGCAGGGCGTCACAATGAGCTCTTAACTCTCAATGATACTTGTCCAAAGACATGCCTTGATGTTCAAAAGATGCTCCCTGTTCGAGAGTCCGCCACGGATACAGTTTTTCAAGCTGCTGATTCTGTTCTGGGACTTTCTTCCTATATTGGTACATGTGACACACTCTCTTATCCAGAAGTAATAGGATACATGGATTATAATGTGACTTTCTTCCTATATTTTTCCTTTGTTGGCTAATTATAAATGGATCATAATGTGTTTTCTCTTTTAGTTGAGTTTATACAGGAGTGCTGTCAAATTTTCTTTGTTTACTAATGATAATACATAAATTTACAGATGGAAACCTGTTGGCCCAGTGCTCAGGTTTCTTAATTAATTGGGACAAGGATACCAAACATGGTACTGTTTTGACATCTGCCAGTCTAATTTGCACTAAATCTCCACGTGTTGATCTATGGTCATGCGCTCGTGAGTATGCTCCTGAAGCTCAGGTGAGATACTGAGATTGCAAATCTAATTTAGTTTGTTCCATTTTTGCATCATTTAGGTTACTCATTATATCCGTGGTTTATACGAATAGATGTAAATTATTATCTCCATTTTACAACGTTTGTCCAGTTTTCACACCAAAGAGGCTAAAAAGATAGTGATTTTTATGAACTATTAACCTATTCAATCAATACATATTCGATATACTTTCACTTAATAGTAGTCATATACTAATGCCACCTAGGTATGCGGACAAGACAAGACAACCATTGTGAAGCGAAGGGGTAGATAGGTTATGTTGAAATATTTAGAAAGTACAAATAATAATGTACACTTTCCCTGAAGATTATTATCTTATGCTACTGGTTTGCTTGATAACCAAATATAATGTCATATCTTTCGTAACATCCAGTGTTTCTTTGTTGTCATGTTTGGAAAAATGTTACATCATTGTTTGTTAACACGTTTCAGGTTCTGGTTCATTTGTTAGATGAAACTGTAGTAAAGGGCAATTTGCTCCATTATCACAGGCACTACAATATTGCCCTGTTTGAGGTAGTTGTGAATATGCCTACCAAGCTACCCCTTTGCACCAAGTTGGACTATGGCCAGGAGGTTTATCTTGTTGGAAGAGATGAGAATATGAATCTAAATACTAGTCATGGCAGAGTGGCATGTGAAGACCCAGGACTTTATGATCACCACCACTTTATGTATGTTAACTGTGGAATCTCCAAGGTACTTGCATCTAATATAAATTTGTGATTTCTTGTGTAAGTTACGGGCCATTCTTAATTATTGTTATTTGCAATTCTCTTATTGGGACAAATGCTTTAGTTTAGCGCTGGAGGACCAACCATCAATACAGATGGAGGAGTTGTGGGAATGGTCGATCCCACTCCAAGGACAGCTTTCGTTCCTACTTCAGTCATATAATCTAAATACTAGTCATGGTAGAGTGGCATGTGAAGACCCAGGACTTTATGATCATCACCACTTTATGTATGTTAACTGTGGAATCTCCAAGGTACTTGCATCTAATATAAATTTGTGACTTCTTGTGTAAGTTACGGACCATTCTTAATTATTGTTATTTGCAATTCTCTTATTGGGACAAATGTTTTAGTTTAGTGCTGGAGGACCAGCCATCAATACAGATGGAGGAGTTGTGGGAATGGTCGATCCCACTCCAAGGACAGCTTTCGTTCCTACTTCAGTCATATTAAAATGTGTGCGATTGTGGAAAGATTTCAAGTAAGTTTTTCTTTTCGTTCCTACCGTTTAGCATTTATTATATCATTTAGATGTTATAACATAACGGATTAATTGCAAGAATCAGCCTAGACTTACTTCGTTGGTAATGCCACCCCCTTAGTTTCATTGGAAAAACCAGCCTACCACACACTGTTTTCGCTAGCGTGAAGCCACCACAAGCCAAGATAGCCAAGTAAAGCATTGCTTAAATTGTGCGTATTCATCATATTATAGTGAAGAAAATTTGCATATAGCAAAATTGGTTTGACCAGCTTTCTTTGGTAATTGGTGGGAATTCCAAAAAAGGTCAAGATTACACTTGTAGAATTATCTAACTTTACAAACTACATTGGCGGCTCCACATTGGCAAGTACAGACGGAATTGGCTGAAAACATGTGCGGTGGGATGGTTTTGTTACAAAACCAAGTAGAGGGGTGGGTCTTTGCCACAAACTGCCTTATGTGATGGGGTCTTGAAAATCAAAATTGCATATGGGGCGGTTTCTGCAATTTTCCATAAAACAATTGTTTTGCTGCCATGTTACAATATATTCTGATGTATATACCATTCCAGCTCTCAGTAATATTAGAACAAAGAGGCAATGCACTCTTCACCCTGATATGTTTGCCCTTGCTCCCGAGCCAATCCTACTAATTCTGTTGGAGCGCATGGTGTGTTTTGATAATATGGTTACAAGATACCCTCTGTACATTTTTTTTTCTGCCTCATTTGGGGAAAATTTTTTAGTCCAGTTTTGCTGATTTCGGAAAATATTTGACATAGGATTTATTAGCTATTTGAAAAGGTGCTTGTGCATACCTCTTTTGGAATCTAACCAATATTTATTTTGCCATAGGTGCGTCCCCCGGCTTCACCTAGGCCTGAAACTTTCGTCTATTATGTGTCTACGTAGTTCCCATAGAGAGAAAATTCGCCGCATGCTCAAATTTGATGCTGGTCTTATTGTTCAAGAGGTATATCTTCTTTATTGTTGATTATTTTGTAGTATCATGGAGAACATTAGTGCCAATTAAACCACAGGTATCCGAAGGATCTGCTGCTGAAAAGGTTGGAATCAGAATTGGTGATGTCATTAAATCATTGAATGAAGAATGTTTATCCACCACAATAGAGGTAGGTGTATTACAGATGTATTGTGCTCTCTTCAAGTGAAGTAGAAAGAATATGTAACTCATTCATATCTTATACTTTATGCTCTTGATATTCAAACCTGTTGCAATTTTCAGCTTGAGGCCATGCTCCTGCGTATATGTGAGGATCATCTTGATAAAGGGAGTGGCATTGGTTCTAATGTGGATTTCACAGTGAGTTTAAATCTCCATTTGTGATTTACTTTATGTCTTCTATTTGTTCCTATATCTATAAGTATCAAATAATTTTTTAAGTGGAAGTACTGCACGGAAGGTATGAACATGTAACTTTATATAAAAGAAAACTCCTTACTTCCAAATTATAGATTGTTTTGGCCTTTCTAGATGCATAGCTTTTGCTATTCGCCTAGATATATGTATGTCTAGATACATAGTAAAAACTATATATCTATAAAAGACAAATTTGGAGTGGAGGGAGTATTATATAAGACACAAGGGCGGAGTGTGCAAGTTTCTCATGGTGGACCGGTTAGAGCGTTGAACTCCCGTCCCAACCCGGGTTCGAAGCATGGCACCTTAGAGCAAAGCCTAGTGGGAGTCTCCCACCATGGCCGAGTTTTTTTTTAGTGCAAGTAAATGAAAATCAAACGAATTAGATCTGTTCTTGATAGAATATTTTACCCACATCTGTGTTGATATTGTGCTTCCATGATGTTCGTTTTCATTTAGGGTCCGTTTGGAAGTAGATATTGAAGACCTTGGCATTGCATTGAACTCAATACCAAAGCAAGCTTGTATTGGAAATGAGTTCAATACCAAATCTGTTGTTTGGATGTAGGTGGAATTGTTGGTTGGAATTGTTGTTGGTGGAATTGTTGGTTCGGTATTGAAGAAGATTTCCAATTCCAATGCTAAGGACACCCAAACAGCAGGTATTGAAGACATCCAATGCCAATTCCGAATTCCAGGCTTCAATATGGACATCCAAACGGGCACTTAATGTTTTCCTCATTGTTGGTTGCCAATGTTCCAAAGAACTGAGCTATGTTGAATCTTCTGCTTATAACTTATTTCTTGCTCATACCTTGTTCCAGGTGAGATTAATAATTGGCACTAATAAATATGTTATTTAACTTTATAGGTTCATCTGTTCCAGATACGCCAAAAACTTTATTGCATTAAAAAGTTGACATTAAATGTATCTGATGAAGTGGAAGTCATTGCAGCAGGTATGCATCCATTCTTTCAACTCAAGTCTCATCTCTGCCAAAGTATCTTAATTGGGTCTTTTCTTGATAAGGAGACATAAAACGCCTTCTTTCAAGGCTGATGTTAGAACAATGGTTATTGTCTTTTCTTCGAAATAAGATGATCTAATTATGCCTCTTGCAAGCTTGTTGTGGTCTGGACTGAATTTTAATTCTCAATGTCCGGTCAATTACTAATCGCAATTATTACGTGGGAATTTGTTAAGTTTTTATGTTTATTTAGCTCCTAGTTCATGTTTTTGTGGATATAGGTTGCCGCCCATTT
The DNA here is from genome assembly GCA_900205405.1 of Echinochloa crus-galli. Taxonomy (NCBI): domain Eukaryota; kingdom Viridiplantae; phylum Streptophyta; class Magnoliopsida; order Poales; family Poaceae; genus Echinochloa; species Echinochloa crus-galli. The sequence continues at coordinate 7,461,233 of OAMR01000001.1, read as the reverse complement.
CACCGAGAACAATGACACTTTGCCTACCATGCTAAACAAGAATTACAGCATTTTGCCTTCCATGCTACACTAAGATTTACTGACCTGGACGTTTTATTTCACTTGTTTTCCCACATCGACATCGATGTGGCACCAGCATGTTTTGAGAAGAAACACTTTGCTTTGTACTGAAGTTGGATTTGAGTTACTACAACCTAATGGTGGTTTGGTTTAAAACCAGTGGTTTTGCATGCCTAAATTTATTGCTAAATTATCTGATACCTAAGTATGTCATGTTGCATGTCAATGCCTGGAGCTGATGACCAAATTGCCATGTTGCCTGACATTTTATGCCTAATTGCAAATTTTCTTGTTGCTAGACAGTAGGAATTTCGTTTCCTTGTGGTACTGCCTTCTTTGCCATCCAAAGGTGCAGCCTTCATTGCAATGTTAGTTAAATATACGATTTTGGACAGCAGTAGTTATAATCTGCAGCCATCCTTTGTTTAGAAAAAAAATGTACTTATGTAGCAGCCTTGTTACCCTTTAATGTCCTTGCGAGAAGCCCCATATAAACTCATGATCAAGAGGGATGGAGATGGTTGACCTCTACTTGTGGCACCAATTGCTCCAATTCTGTTTCTCGTATGGATGGCAAGGAAATCGATGGGAGTGGCGTACGGAGATCCTGGATTGTTCCTATAGTTTTAAGTTATTTATATGCTCACGTGTTTCTTATTTTCCTACCTGGCTCACAAGTGACCCAATTATATGCTTGTGAGGCCAAGGATAGTTCAAATACAACTCAGCAAAATAGCTGAGCAAAATTTATATTAGAACATTGAGATATAATGGTTTGGATATTGGTGAATTAGTTGGACCCTTTTTATAGTTTGGGGGTATGATCATGGGCTGATGTGCCCTTGATATTAAGTAGTAGTTAAGAGAACAAGTTACGTTGGAATGTTCTGAATGGATAGTTATATATCATAGGGATTTTTTTTTTGAGAAATGATTCGTAGGGATCGGGAGATTCCTCACCTATCAATTGCTACTGATGGTGAATAAATCGCAGCCATTCTTTTCTCTCCCTTAGTAGTCCTTTGATTCGTTTCACCTATATGACCATGCTAAATTAAACACAGACTAATGAGATTGCTGATGAAGTGAGTCTTGTATACTGTATCTTGCGCCTAGCGAACAAAAAGAACATTGGAGCTACAACAAGCTGCTGATATTTTTTTATTGTTGTTGAGTTTCTTTTTTTTTATGGAATGTTGAGTTTCTTTATTTACTAGCAGCATGTAATACTTTCATTAAATAATGGTGTCCCGGATGTTGTGTAAAAGTGTAATCCTGGGCAACAGAGGGCTTGTGGCCGTCCGCGGTGTGCAAGCGGTGCCAGAAAAAATGATGGGCCCTACAGTCTGAAATGGTTACCGAGGTTCTGTGTCGCAATGTTCAAACAATTTATAGATTTATAGCATCACTTGAGGGCCCACTAGATAAACAAAAAAAATCATTCAAAAATATTACGGGAAGTCCGGTCGTTGGTTGGGAGGAAAGAGTGATTTTTTTTAGCTTGTTTCCTGCAGGCACCGTTGCCTCTACGTTCGCTGCTCCCAAATTTTCTGGCTCAGGCATCACTAAATATGGGTGGCCGTAGTGTACGAAGTGACCTGAACTCTCTCTCTTTTGGGGCATCACTCAGAGCTCACACTGTAGAAGGGCTAATGCTACACCCATTACCGCAAATCTTGCATATATCAAATTGAGTCGGTTTTTATAACTGAATGACCATAGTGAAAACTTTTTAGCGCACTATTTTTGTTCACATGGATATAAACGCAGAAAATTTCAATCCATATTTAACGATGACTAGCTCTAATAAAAAAACCAGAGGATCTGCACTTCATCTCAGTTACAGTTACCGTAGATAATATATTGCTAACCATGGTAATATGTTAACATGATTACTTTACTCTTTGTGGATAGATCTCGTTGGGACAGGTTATGTGCCAAACTCTAGCTAATGTAGTTTGGAAAGTCGGAAGTTCAAGTAAGAAGGCTGGAAAAGCTGATCATGAATTTCTAGTAACTGATAAATAAATCACCTATGACAAACAATTGAAACAAAACCCTTCTGGAGGTCCCTTAGGATTATTAACAAATCCCTAATTATAGAATAATTGTGGGCTCATATAAGATATATCACATATGTATAATCAGTAATCTTATATTCATCTATGACTAATGATAATTAGATCTGAAGCTCCACTTATATTCTATGTATGTGAGTTTCTGGTATATGAGATGGGAAGGAAGACGAGATCTACTCTACATCTGTCTTATTCTTGGATTGAGATTGAAAAAACAGGTCGATTCTTTCTGGTTCTTTTTTTTGTTTCGGATCAATCTTGCGGTTGCTAATTAATCACAATTGATCTTTTTTTTCGATCTGGAATTCGTATGGGCCGACGCTTCTCGGCGAGCGTCGATCACCGTGAGCGGATGCCCTTGGCATGGCCAGTTGACCTGCCGGCCAAGTCGTTACCTGCTGCCCGCTACTTGGATGAACCGAAGGCAGATGCATGCGTGAAACAAGATCTGATGCGTGTGTTCAACGTATGCATGGTGATGCGTTTTGCATCTGTTATTCTGATCCATACACACGGCCTTGTTCCTCCGGTCGATCAAGCACCGCCCGCCGCCAGAGGTCGGTCGCGCGCCATCGGCCCCGGTCACCAAGCAACAGCAAGCTTACATGGATATGGATGTTGATGTATCCGGCATCTTGACCACGTACGCATACAAGATACAAAGGCGTCCCTGCTCCATGGGGATCTACCTCGTGAGCCGCTATTATTCTTACTTCTTTTTTATTTTATATAAAGCGTACACACATATCAAGATCTAAACTTTACAAACTTTGACCAACAATTTAAGCAATAAATTTTAATTTTTACAGCATAAATTTGAAATTATTAGATTTATAATAAAAATATTTTCTATTGATTATAAATTTATAATAAAAAAATATAAGATAAGATAAATGAATGATCAAAGTGTAATTTAGAAGACCGTGCCAAGTCCAGTCGTGTCTTATAAAAGCAAAATAAGGGAGTAATATATACAGGCTGTGTTTAGTTTCATCGAAAACCTAAACCTAAAAATTCTCTCTCCAAACTTCACTGTCCACCTATCATATCAAATCTCTCTCTTCATTCATGGAACACTAAACATAGGTAAATAAAAAAAACTAAGTACATAGTTTTGATGTACACGATGAGACGAATCTTTTGAGCCTATTTAGGTCATGATAGGATAATGTTTACCACAAACAAACGAAAAGTGCTACAGTGCGCTACAGTGTCCGATGTGATATTTTCACCAAACTTTCTCAACCACTTTTTGGAACTAAACACACCCACAGTACGTACTGTTTTATGATTTCAAGGTGATCTTATTGCAAGGTGGTCTTTCTCATTTTCCATTTCTTCATTGAAGAAAAAGGGCATGTACGTATAAACACTTAATACTAGGTGATACCCCGCGCGTTGCTGCGGGAATTTGTTAAACAAAATTTTAAAGTGAAATGTGAAAGTATAAACACCAAAGTGATTGTATTGCAACGTTCTTTAGTAACAAAGTGATTGCATTGCAACGTTCTTTAGTAAACATTATACATTGAAGTATGACTGATCATACATGTAATTTCTACTCCTATAATTTGTAATTGCTACTCACAAAAATGTGGTCACAGAAAATCGGTTGAAGAATAAATAGATGGTATAGTGGATGATGACATGGCTTATAGTGGATAGTGATATGGCTTATAGTGGATAGTGATATGGCTTATAGTGGATAGTGATATGGCGCATAGTGGACGATGACGTGGAATGGTTGCATGTTGAGAGAAATCCAACCATGATATGTTAGTGGGTACTAATTATATAGTTATATAGATGACTGTAACTGAAGCCAGCATGTGCATTTTATTTATCTTATTAATCCTTGTGCCCAGCTCCAAAATGACCTATATTTGCAATCAGATAGTGTGTTTTAGAAGTATAATAATCGATATCCGATAGTTTGGGCCCATGGTCTATGGTGTCTATTTGTGAACGCTAGGAATCACGTTGACTGCCTCTGAACAAAACTCAAGGTCAATCAGTCAAAAGTGGCCTTACTGTGCCGTGAGACGGGCTGCTGCGATGCTCGGTGCACTCTTTCCTCTCGCCGGAGAGTCAGCCCGCGAGTCAAAAGCCTGATGAGAGAGTCCAAGGGGCTCGTGTAGAAATACTCCAGCATTCCTATCTGAACTTTGGGGACATAAAAAATCCGGAATTCTCTCATAAACAACCCTAACCTAGTTCGTGAGATTGCATCTTAGAAATCCAAATCCAAGGTCGACGGCCGTTGCCAATTGCCGATTGCCATGGCACCATTCGGGCCCTGGGCGAGCATCCCCTCGGAGCTCCTCGTCCTCATCAGCGATGGCTTCGACCTCATCGAATCCTACTGCCGCGCCCGCGCCGTCTGCACCGCGTGGCGCGTCGCCCTCCCGCCGCTGATCCCATCCCTCGTCACCGTCACCACTCGAGGCAACAACCAAGGTCAGGACGTCTCCGCCCTGTTCCTCCCAGGCTCCAAGCGGAAGTCTCGTTCCCTCTCACCAGGCTTCATGCATGGTTACAGAGACAGCCGCTGCGTCGGCTCGAGCAACGGCTGGTTGGCCGTCGACAGCCGCCCCTATCGGGCGATCTACCTCGTGAACAGTCTCGCCGGCGGCAAGCGCGCCCCTCTCCTCCCCCTGCACAACGACGGCAGGACGGTGGCCAAGATCGTGTTCGCGCCGGAGCCCACGCCGGAGGACTACGTCGCCGTTGCGATCTGCGGCCTTCGCAGTCTCGCGTACACCAAGACACGAGATATGAAGTGGATGGTCCTCGACGTCGCCGCCATTGGTGATGGAGATCAAGTTCGTCGACCTGGCCTACGACACCGACGCCGGCAGGGTCTACTGCATGGTATATAATTTTTCTCAACACGTGCTCCACATCCCCCGGCGCCAGCGGCGGAGGCCCATCGTTGAGCCCTTGCAGGCGGCGGCCGGCGGAGCGCGCCGGCCAGCCGTTCGACCCCGCCGCCGCCTACGCGCCACCCTACGACGCCGCGGCGAAGTTCACAGGAGCCAAGAATGTCTTCTTCTTCGGCGGTGATCTGTACCAAGTGTGGCGGAACACCACCAGCGCCGTCTCTTGGGCGACGCCGGACGGTGGCCAGTTCGGCATGGCAAGAGATGAGATCCTCGTGCTCAAGTACGACCCCGAGCAGAGGCCATGCTGGGATGTGGCGAAGGACCTGGGAGGCTACTCGGTGTTCATCGGCAAGAACCAGCCTGTGGTGCTGCGGCCAGAGGACGCGCCTGGGGTAAGGGCTAACTGCGTGTACTGGATCAACGAGCAGTCGAGGAAAGAGCCCATGGTGTTCGACATGGCCACTCGAACCTCAACTAGTTTTCATCCCTCCGTCAACAAAGCTCTGAATACCCCATCCAGACCAGTCTGCTGGTACTTCCTGAATGACAAGATTGTGAGCGTCGAGGACAATGGGAGAAAACGACCTCTAAGTGGGGAGGATTGTGGCCAAGTCTTGAAGAATCGGAAAGCTCGTTAGGACTGAAGCGAGGTAGAGTATGACAGCTGACTATGGAGTCCAGAACATTGGAAGCCCTTCGTTAGGACTGAAGGAGTATATGTTTAAAACCATAGGAATCTGTGTTAAATTCTTTGTTTACCACTTTGCCACACAAGAGCCTGCTCTCTCTCCCCTGTTCCCCTCGCAATGGGGCACAGCAAGCGATCGAGCTCATGACGAGATCACGATTCATCTTCGGCCTCTACAGATGGAGAGGAGAAGGGTGAAGATTAAAGACGAAGCTCCACTCTTTACCCGTGTCAAGACAGAGCTGAGTCTGATTGTCATGCTTTCCCTTGTTATTTCTTTTGAGAACTGGACCTGAGTTCAGGTGCAGAGCCCAGAACATTGGAAGCCCTTTTTTCCGATGATTTTTTGAGAAAATCGATCTAGCTATTGGGGGTGTTTAGTTCCTAGAAAAAGGTAAAAAGTGAAGTGAAAAAGTCACATCGGACACTGTAACACTTTTCATTTGTTTATAGTAAACATTGTCCTACCATAACCTAACTAGGCTTAAAAGATTCGTCTCGTCACGTACATCAAAAACATGTAACTAGTTTTTTTATTTACCCACGTTTAGTACTCCATGCATGAGGAGAGAGATTTGATGTGATAGGTGAATAGTGAAGTTTAGAGAGAGAATTTTTAGAAGTTTGATGATGTGACCGGGAACTAAACAGGGCCATTGAGTCACTGACAATGATGATCTTTTGACGAAGTCTATTCGATTTGTCAGACTGCATTTCCAGTGTTTCTTGATAAAGTTTAGAAGGTGTGTCAAAAGTTCAGGAGGTGACTCCGACCTTGAAGGGTTCGGATGTTACATGATACTAGAATGCACGTGCGACACGTATGTTTAATAAAAAATACGGCGACTGTGCTGATTACGAACTCAATGATTATATTAGAGGGTTTTTATAAAATTACAATGCGTTAAAGGATTATGGTTTGAATTTTATAAACATTAGAGGATTTTCGTAAAATCATGATGGTTTGATTGACGAATAGTTAGCCGGAGACTGTGTTGGTTACGAACTCGACGATTATATACTACACGAGGGTATTATTTTAATGACTGATTGGTCCGTCGTGGTGAGATTATGGAGATGTTTGGATACCTTTAGTCCTATGACTAAAATTAGTCAGCTAAAAATTTTTAGTCACCTCCGTGTTTGACCGGTGGTGTGGAGCAGCAGCCAGAAGTGCTTTTGACCGGTCGGGCAGCTAGCGAGGACTCGACTGCCGCCGCTTGCTTTGCTTTTGTTTTGCTTTGGACAGCCGCTTGCCTGCCTGATTAGGGCACCCGCAACGGGATCGATAAGCTCTCTATAGGAGAGCCACGTCGGAAAGAGAAACGAAGAGAGAAAATCAGGGGTCGCTAGACTTGGCGAGAGCCGCTACACGCGCCCCGGTGTGGAGCGGACCCCACCACGTGCGTCGCCTCTTCTTTCCTCTCTCTGCTCCCTCTGCGGTGTGGGCGTGTAGCCATCAGCTCCTCTGCAGCTTGGACTGCCCGCGCGGGGCGACGGCCGGCCGCACGGGTCGAGACGAGCCTCTGCTGCCGCCCGCCGGTGACGTGAACGGGAGCGCGGGGCCATCGGCGTTGGCGGAGCGAAGCGCCGGGAAGCCGGTGAGGAGCCAGGTAGGGGTTGACGGAGTGGAGGGAGCCGAGTAGGCAGGAATGCCCTTCCACCGCGGGCAGGGCGGACACCGGCGCGTCCGGCGCGCGGAATCACGGCCGGGGAGTTCGACGCGCGGAGCCGCACCATGCGAGTATGCGACACCGGCGGTGGTTGTTCGGCGTGCGGAGGCAGCCACGGCACGCGACGCCTCCACGGAGAGGTCCGCGCGCCTCGCGGCCGGTGTGCAGAGGCGGCCGCGGCATGCAACGCCGGCGCGGTGAGGTGGGCCGCCACTAGATGGCTGGCTCGGAGCCTGGGGGCGCCACCAGCATGCGTCGAGTTTCGACGAGCAGAGGTGCGAGGACGACTGCAGCTGCCGTGTTTCGGCGCAGGCGCAGAGAGGAAGGGGAGCAGAGGCCATGCTGGGATGTGGCGAAGGACCTGGGAGGCTACTCGGTGTTCATCGGCAAGAACCAGCCTGTGGTGCTGCGGCCAGAGGACGCGCCTGGGGTAAGGGCTAACTGCGTGTACTGGATCAACGAGCAGTCGAGGAAAGAGCCCATGGTGTTCGACATGGCCACTCGAACCTCAACTAGTTTTCATCCCTCCGTCAACAAAGCTCTGAATACCCCATCCAGACCAGTCTGCTGGTACTTCCTGAATGACAAGATTGTGAGCGTCGAGGACAATGGGAGAAAACGACCTCTAAGTGGGGAGGATTGTGGCCAAGTCTTGAAGAATCGGAAAGCTCGTTAGGACTGAAGCGAGGTAGAGTATGACAGCTGACTATGGAGTCCAGAACATTGGAAGCCCTTCGTTAGGACTGAAGGAGTATATGTTTAAAACCATAGGAATCTGTGTTAAATTCTTTGTTTACCACTTTGCCACACAAGAGCCTGCTCTCTCTCCCCTGTTCCCCTCGCAATGGGGCACAGCAAGCGATCGAGCTCATGACGAGATCACGATTCATCTTCGGCCTCTACAGATGGAGAGGAGAAGGGTGAAGATTAAAGACGAAGCTCCACTCTTTACCCGTGTCAAGACAGAGCTGAGTCTGATTGTCATGCTTTCCCTTGTTATTTCTTTTGAGAACTGGACCTGAGTTCAGGTGCAGAGCCCAGAACATTGGAAGCCCTTTTTTCCGATGATTTTTTGAGAAAATCGATCTAGCTATTGGGGGTGTTTAGTTCCTAGAAAAAGGTAAAAAGTGAAGTGAAAAAGTCACATCGGACACTGTAACACTTTTCATTTGTTTATAGTAAACATTGTCCTACCATAACCTAACTAGGCTTAAAAGATTCGTCTCGTCGTGTACATCAAAACCATGTAACTAGTTTTTTTATTTACCCACGTTTAGTACTCCATGCATGAGAAGAGAGATTTGATGTGATAGGTTGTGATAGGTGAATAGTGAACTCTAGATAGAAAGTTTTTGAAACTAAACAGGGCCACGTAGTGTGAAATTTAGGCTGTGTTCAGTTCCAAAAAGTGTATGGAAAAATTTGAGAAAAAAATCACATCGGACACTGTAGCAATTTTCGTTTGTTTGCGGTAAACATTGTCCTA
>OAMR01000001.1:7426169-7447482 GCA_900205405.1 Echinochloa crus-galli | reverse complement strand
GTATATGGCCCTACTACATGAGATGTATCATGAGGTCGTTGTGGAAAGTACCTCTTCTTATGTCCCTGGGACAGAAGAGGATTTTGAGAGAAACAATGATGATGATCTAGATGCAAATGAAGGCTTTGTGCCTAGCCTAATGAGTACCAATAGCCGGAAGAGAGGGACAAGCTCAATTGATTTAGAGAGTACAGGAACAAGTCCTTCAAAGAAAAGCAATACTTCTCCTACTCATGGCAAAACTAAGAGTCCATTTGTGAAATATATGAAGGACATCAAAACCAAGTTGGACAAGGAAGTTGAGAAATCAGACATCATTTTGCAGGCTCTTGTGAGCCAAGGCAATGAAAAGGCAAGGAGAAGTGAGAAACGTGCTAAATCAGTAGCTACATGCCAGAATGTGGGCCGCCACTAGATGGCTGGCTCGGAGCCTGGGGGCGCCACCAGCATGCGTCGAGTTTCGACGAGCAGAGGTGCGAGGAGGACTGCAGCTGCCGTGTTTCGGCGCAGGCGCAGAGAGGAAGGGGATGACTTCCGACCGACAGGCATGCAGCGGGGTTTGGCGGTGCAGGATTGCAGGAAGGAACGCCCGTGGTGGCGCGTCGCAGCCGCCGGGCCAGAGGAGTAGGCAGAGGCGAGACCGTGGCCTGTGCCCGTTGAGCCACGGCGAGCGGAAGCGGGGTGTTCTGCCGGCGTGGGCCGCAGCTGCTGGACCGGGTAGAAAGAAACAGGTACAATATGAGATTAAAATATCCTAAACGGTGGGGTCCATCAAATTGAAAAATACATGTTAATAGGCCACTGTTGGTGGACTTGTCGACACAGCGTGCTTCAGCTGACGTGTATCACGTTATAGAGAGCATGCTCTCTGTAACCTTTGCGGGTGCTCTTAGCGATAAGAGTGCTGACTCCTTTTTAGTAGTAGCTGGGAGTGGGGAGTATTCTTTGCTCAGAGGAGCTAGTGAGTGAGTCGTTTCTATCTACAGCTAATTTCTTTTTTTTTAGCTATAGCAGTTTTTACAGCTAATTTCCTTTAAGCTGTAGCAGTTTTCACAGCTGATTCCTTTGCTTTAATTTGCTGCAAAAGAATGAGGGTGAGACAGTGGTGGGTAGTAATCAATTGCAATTACTGAGTAACCAGGCAGCATCAACATATTCTGGCTGGCATGTAATTCTCTTTCTGTTCAGAAAAAAATCACTGTTGTTTGCTTGTCTGCAGGAAATGAGGGTGGGGAGAATCGCTACTAATCATTGTTGTTTGCTGGCTGCTATAGTGGCATGAATAGCTCCTTTAAATTCTCTCCTCCATACTCTTCTGTTTTTCTTCTGCAAACAATGAGGACAGCTGGACGGGGAGACTGGCTACTGCCCATTGCTATTTAGGCCTTGTTTAGTTTCAAAAAGTAACTCCCAAATACACTATGTAAAAAGAAGATTCTCCATCACATCAAAATGTCATAACATGCATGGAGTACTAAATGTAGATGAAATCAAAAACTAATTACACAGTTTTGTTGTACTCTGCGAGACAAACATTTTGAGCCTAATTAATTAATTTTTGGATAATTTTTTACAAATACAAACGAAATACTACAGTGACATAATGATTACGAAGTGGCATCTTACTTCCAAATTCAACCTCCCAATTCTAACATCTAAACAAGCCCTTACTTCCTGCTCTCAAAATCTTACTCTTCTGAACATATTTTGGTTGGCTTTTAATTCTCTCTCATTTTACACAATCTTTTACAGTAAATGAGACCCTGGCTAACAAGTGCATTGCTTGTCTACCCAATTAGCTGTTCTGAGCCTTTTGTTACTAGGCAGGCAATAGGAGGTTAGCAGCCTGTGACCTTGTTCACTGATTTCACTGAGAGGTTCAGTTGCCTATTTGTCAAGATGCAGTAACTTATCCAAAAGCACTGCAATCTTGATGTCCCAAATTAAGGTGGTAGTTTTTCTGTTTTTTTCTGTAGCTGCAACAGAACAGCTTTTGTTGGCTTATTGCAATTGAACAGCTTAGGCAGCTTTTGTTGGCTACTAATAAATTGCAATGTCTGAAGATACTATCATATGCTAAGTAGGCTTTTTTCTTATACTTTTTTTAATAGAGGCTAAAAAGCAAGGCTAATTGGACCGAAGAAAATACGTATACTTTGTGTGAAATAGCTTGTGAGGAAATAGAGGCCAACAATTATGTCGGTCGAGTTTGGAGCCCTCAGGCGTACAAAAATATGAAGGAGAAATATTGAGAAAGGACAAAGTTGCGGCATCCAGGGAGGGAAATTAAGAACAAAATGACTGCCCTGAAGGCCCACATGGAGAAGTGACGGCCTCCGCAGCTTGGTGGGAGAGGGAAATAAAGGTATTTCAAGTGTTTGTTAAATTTTTCCTTTTTGGAACATAATTACCTGAGCACTTGAGACATATGTTAATGTTGTATAAATATTTTTTTTGCAGGCCAGATCAAATCTCAAGAAATTTAGAAAGGGTAACCCTGAGTATATGGCCCTACTACATGAGATGTATCATGAGGTCGTTGTGGAAAGTACCTCTTCTTATGTCCCTGGGACAGAAGAGGATTTTGAGAGAAACAATGATGATGATCTAGATGCAAATGAAGGCTTTGTGCCTAGCCTAATGAGTACCAATAGCCGGAAGAGAGGGACAAGCTCAATTGATTTAGAGAGTACAGGAACAAGTCCTTCAAAGAAAAGCAATACTTCTCCTACTCATGGCAAAACTAAGAGTCCATTTGTGAAATATATGAAGGACATCAAAACCAAGTTGGACAAGGAAGTTGAGAAATCAGACATCATTTTGCAGGCTCTTGTGAGCCAAGGCAATGAAAAGGCAAGGAGAAGTGAGAAACGTGCTAAATCAGTAGCTACATGCCAGAATCTTGCCATTGAGTGTGGGGCAACAGAAGAGTCCGTTGAGTACTTTGTTACCTGTGATTTATTCAAGGAGAAACATAACAGATTTATCTTCCAGATCATAAAGACCCCTGAAGCTAGGTTGACATGGTTGAAGAGATGGTGTAGAGCGAAGATCGAGCTGGTGGAGCGCGCGCGTGCGCCAGGCAGGCAGGATGCATGATGCCACGCTGTTACTTGGATTCGCTTCGCAGTCGGCAGTTGTGTACTGCCAGGGCGCGCGTGTCCACGACTCCCCTCGAGTCCGATAAGAAGTCGGGTGTCCATGACTCCCCTAATTAAGCTTTATTTTTTGGATCATAATAAAAGTTCCCCACGAGCGAGCGCCCTTGGTTCGTCGGCTTCAGAAACCCGAATCCAAGATTTATTGTCGCCATGGCGCCGCCGTTCGCACCTTGGTCAAGTATTCCCCCGGAGCTCCTCCTCCTCATCAGCGGTGGCTTCCGCCAGCACTCCCCTCCATCGGCGCGACCAGGACGTCATGTCCGTCGTGTTCCTGCCGGTAGAGCGCTCCTACCCCCTCACCACGCTTAGCCGAGGCAGCCGCTGCGTCGGCTCGAGGGACGGCTGGCTGGCCGTCGACAGCCGCCCCTGCTCCATGGGGATCTACCTCGTGAACCGCCTCGCTGGCGGCAAGCACGTCCTTCTCCTCCCCCTGCACAACGACGGCAATCCGGTGCCCAAGGTCGTGTTCGCGCCGGAGCCCACGCCGGAGGACTACATCGCGGTGGCGATCTGCGGTCCACGCAGTCTCGCCTACACCAAGACACGGGACATGAAGTGGATGATCCTCGACGTCGCCATTGCCGAGGGAGACAAGTTCATCGACCTGGCCTACGACACCGACGCCGACAAGGTCTACTGCGTCACCTTGTTGGGAGATGTGCACGTGCTCCACCTTCCCCAGCGCCAGCGACGGAGACCCATCGTTGAACCCTTGCAGGCGGAGCGCACCGTTCTGCCGTTCGACCCCGCCGACGCCTACGCCCCACCCTACGACACCGCATCGAAGTTCACAGACGTCAAAAATATCTTCTTCTTCGGTGGCAACCTATACCAAGTGTGGAACACCAGCAGTGCCGTCTCTTTTACGATGCCAGACGGTAGCCAGTTCGACATGGCGAAACACAACATCTTCGTGCTCAAGTACGACCCCGAGCGCCGGCCGTGCTGGGACGCGGTGAAGGACCTGGAAGGCTACTCGGTGTTCGTCGGGAAGAACCAACCTGTGGTGCTGAGGACGCGCCTGGGGTGAGGGGCAACTGCGTTTACTGGATCAACGAGCTGTCGAGGAACGAGCCCATGGTGTTCGACATGGCCACTGGAACCTCAACCATTCATCCCTCCGCTGACAAAGCTCTGAATCCTTCGTGCAGACCAGTCTGCTGGTACTTCTTGAATGACAGGATTATGAAGATGAGCGTTGAGGACAATATGGATGGAAACGATGTCGAAGTGGAGAGGATTGTGGCCAAGTCTCGAAGAGTCGGAAGGCGCACTAGTAGGGAGTCTAGGACTGAAGCGAGGTATAATAATGTAAATCCGTTCAACTATCATACATTCATGTGTAGTCTCGTATCCTGAATGTTTGCCCGCCTTGGAATGCTAGCCAAGCCTTCCTAAAACGCCTTGTAAAAGAGAGCTTGCTAATTCTTAGTTGATGCCATGTACTAAATAGATACTCTTTCAGTGTGACCTATAGCCGAAACACAAATCTACGCAGAAGCAAAGGGAAGCAAATGCTATACATGCATTCAAAATTCTCTTGGTGATCTTCGCTTGAGGGGCCAGTAATGGCTTTCTGCTGGAGGTCTTTTACGGTACCCAATACCACTGGTTAAAAAGGAGTAGTATATAAACTTATGGTTAGTTGAGAAAAATTATATACCATTATAATGTGGACCAGTGGTATAGGTAGTATATGGGGAGTGATATAGGTAGTATAAGGGTATTATTGAAAGAAATATAAATGACATAATTGTAATTAATGTAATTAAGTAGGTTTTTCATATGATCATTCAAATTTACCGTGACCTGCCGTTTCATTTCCCTCTCAATCTTATTCGTTTCTCTCTGTTCCACATTTTCCCAACGTCTATCTCTTATTTCTGTACGACGACCGGTGACGGATAGTCGCAATTACTAAATTACCCATGCCCTATATCATATACCACCCAAGAGTGGTATTGGGTACTGTAAAAGAGCTCCATTTTGTACCACTTACTTAAGAAGGGCCACACGCCCATCATATGAGGTGAAGACTTTGGAAGAAAAGAACAGAGCTCATGGTTTCGAGATCATGGGCCTATTGCTTCATTTGACTCTGTGAATCAGGTTCTTCTTGGTGAATTAAACTGAAATACTGAATGAATGCACTTTGTTTTTTTGACATTTTGGAGAAGGGACAGGACAAGTCGCACTGTGATTTTCAAGCAAGCGGCTTGTGGGCCTCCCTCGTTTTTGGGCCGGCGCTGCCTCTCCTGGGCCTAACTTCCTCAGCGGCCTCACGTGATGCTGCCGGCCATAACAGGCCCACACAGCACAGAGACGCAGAAGAAGCTGCCGGCGGATTCGCGTGCGCAGGCGACTTCGCTGCATGCCTTCATCACTTCATGATTTACTGCAGAGAGCCAGGCAATAACCTGTATTTTCTTGCGATGTAACCTGATGTACTATCTCCAAATTTGAGTGATTCGATCTCCGTGCTTGTAGTGATTTCGTGGATTGGTTTGAAAGGTAGAGTTGCTTCAGAATCTTTAGTGGGCAAGGTTCTGCTGATTTGGATTCCAACGCCCTCCGTCTAAACAGGCTTCCGAAGGTGACGAAACTACTGACAATAATATCAGCTTAAGAGGGCCTAGGCTAAACTCGCGACCTTCAAAAAAAAAACTCACGACCTTAAAAAGCATGAGCATGCCAAGGAGCTCATGGTGTAGTGGCAAAGACCACTAACTAGAAGGCTTCCACCCAGGGTTCAAATCCTGAGTGAGGCACGTTAAACTTCAGGGGTCTCCCTTGGGTATTTTTTTAAAAAAAGCGCAAGTGTGGGTTTTAGAAGTTTGGCCAATTTTCCGTTTCGGTTGACAGAATCTAGAAGTCATCAGCATGAAGGTGAAATTCAGATTCCTAGAAAAACATTTCGGTCCCCGTAGGTTTAACTAGGCAATTGTTAAATACAAGAAAAACTAGCTCGGTTTTTTTTGAAAAAAGAAAAGATCAGAGGTGCATTTGGACATATTTTTTGGAACAGGTACTTTTTTGTTTGGGTGACGGGACTTTAGAACGGTGACTCACAATGCTCTTTGGACCAAATCAGAAGGAAAACTGCTCAGTAAACCGTTTCGGACAACAACTCCTCTACGATGAATAAGAACAAGGCTCCGTTTGGATGTCGATATTAAAGGCCTTGGCATTGAATTGGGTTCAATACCAAATCAACCTAGGCATTGAAATTGGTTCAATACCAAAGCTATTGTTTGGATGTAAATAGAATTACTAGATGGAATTGAAGTGAGGAGTAAATGCCAATTCTATGTTTGGATGTGCATATCATGGCATTGTAAATTGACATACTGCCATCTCCTTCTCTCCCAACACGGCTCGAGCCCAGACAGAAGGGCTCGTGAGGGGAGGGAGCAGGCTCATGGCGGAGGGTTTGGGGGGAGGGAGGGGCGTCGCCGGAAAGCGCCGGCGCTGAGGAGGAGGAAGCAGCGCCGCAGAGGAAGGAGCGGCGGCGCGGAGGTAGCGCATCAATGGCGCGGAGGAGGGAGGGGCGCCGCGGAGGTAGCAGATCGAGCGCTGGCGCGGAGGAGGAAGCTGCGCCGCGGGAGGGCGTCGGCGCGGAGAAGGAAGCTGCGCCGCGGAGGTAGCGCCGGCGCGGGGCGGAGAAGTCGTGGTGGAGAAGGGGCCGTCGCCGTGGAGGAGACGTGCAGCCACCGCCGGAGGAGGAGAAGGCGCATCTTGCCGTGGAGAGAGGAGGCGGAGGGTGCGAGGAAACTCGCCGGCGGAGGGACGACGCGTCTCACCAGCAGAGAGAGGCAGGGAGGGTGTAGGTGTGGCTCGCCGGGACGCCGACGGTAGGGCGGCGAGGGAGACCGCAGTCCGCGGAGGAGGAAGAGGGTCCGAGAGAGAGGGGCACGGGGACGAGATCCGCACGATGCCAGTGAATACGGATGGGGTGAGCTCGGCATTGGAGGCGAGGGGCTGCGGGTGTTACGAATACCGGTTGGATATTGAAGCTGATTTCCAATTCCAAATTCCAGGACATCCAAACAACCGGTATCCAGGGGTTCAATGCCAATTCCCAATTCCAAGGCTGAATGTCTACATCCAGAATAAGAACAAGAGGGCTCGAGTGTAAAAACCGACAGGCATTCGGATCTAGAGTTTGGAGGATAAAACTTTCCCCCAATCTCCTCATCTCTTGATTACCCGCCATATTCCGAATCCAAGGATTTCGCCATGGCGCGATTCGGGCCCTGGGCGAGCCTCCCATCTGAGATCCTCCTCTCTATCAGCAATGGCTTCGATCTCTCTTTAGAATCCTACTGCCGCGTCCGCGGCGTCTGCACCGCATGGCGCGCCGCCCTCCCGCCGCCGCCGATCGCTTCGCTCATCACCTTCGCCATTCCCCCCGACGCTCCTCCACGCCACCTCATCCCCGACATGGCCTCGGGGTTCCACCCGGCGGAGCGCCCCGTGGAGCTGTCCGCCTTATCCATCATCCCGGCGGCGGATCGCTCGTTCCACCTCGCCACGCTTCGCAGACGCGGTCGATGCGTCGGCTCGAGCGATGGCTGGCTGGCTGTCTACAGCCTCTGGCCGGAGATCTCCCTCCTGAACCCTCTCGCCGGCGGCAAGGAGATCCCTCTCCTCCCGCTGAGGAGTGACCGCAAGCCGCCGCCGGCGGCCAAAGTCGTGTTCGCGCCGAACCCGACGCCCGACGACTACGTCGCCGTGACGATCTGCGACCTGCGCAAGCTCGCCTACACCAAGACCCGGGACATGAAATGGATGATCGTGGACCTCGCCATTGGGGACAAGGACCAGCTCGCCGACCTGGCCTACGACGTCGACGCCGGCAAGGTCTACTGCGTCACCGTGTGCGGGGACGTGCGCGTGCTCCACATCCCTCGCCGCCAGCGGCGGAGGCCCGTCGTCGAACACCTGCAGGTCGAGCGCGCTGGCCTCCCGTTCGATCCTACCGCCGTCTACGAGCCGCCCTACGACAGAGTGTCCAAGTTCACAGGCACCAAAAGGATCTTCTTCTTTGGTGGTAGCCTGTACCAAGTGTGGCGGAACACCACCAGCGCCGTCTTGGACGATTCCGGGAGGCGGCAGCCGGTTCCGCATTTGTGCTCGAAGTACGACCTGAGCGCCGACCATGCTGGGACGTGGTGAAGGACCTGGGTAGCTGCTCGGTGTTCATTGGCAAGAACAACCCTGTGGTGCTTCCAGCTGATGATGCGTCAGGGTTGAGCGCCAACTGCGTGTACTGGATCGACGAGTGGTCGAGGAATGAGCCTATGGTGTTCGACATGGCCACAGGAACATCAACTCTTCATCCCTGTGCTGCAAGAGCTCTGAATTCCTCATGCAGACCAGTCTGCTGGTACTTTTTGAATCGCAGCAAGGTTATGAGCGCTGTGGACAATGGAAGAAAACGACGAACAAGTGGAGAGGATTGACATGTCTTGAAAATTGGCGATCCTAATCGTCTATCAAAGTCTCGTTACGTTGTCCCTGTAATATTTGATAATTGATCATATTGTTTGCTAATCGAGCCAATGCACCTGCACAGAAGACATACAGCTACGCCATGCCCGGAGAGGCCGTCGAGACTGCGAAGGATCTGGGATTCGATTTCAAAAAAATCTCGGTCCCAGCCGAAATGGACGAAATTCGGTCAAATTCGGTTAAATTTCGGATGGGATTCGGTGAATTTCCGAATTTAGATGAACTAAATTCGTTTCAGATCCATCCGAAATGGGTGAATTTTGGTGAAATTCGGATCAATTCGGTCGAATCCCAAAACTCTCACTGCGGGCACGGGGGGCTAGGCCCTCGACGTGGGCTCTTGTTAGTTCGGCGGTTGGCATTGGCTCCCCCGTCAGTCCGTCACCACTCACCAGCAGCAACGGGAACACAAGCAGCGCCGTCTCTAGGATGAGCCTGTGCGGAAGGAGGCCGGTTCTGCGTGAAGATACAAGGAGAGAGTATATTGTTAGCATGATGTTCAAGCCATGGCAATGCACAAGACCGGCCGTGTGCGTATCCAACATCTAAGTGCTTTTTTTTACCATATAATTAAATAGACCCAGCCTCCTGATTGCAAGCACGATATGATGTAAATATGTAATGACGAACAGTACAAAGGGCTTGCAATGGGGACAGTCGACGTGAACTTTTTCTGTCACATCCCAACTTTGCCTGGAATTATGGGTAAACAGGAGCCTGGGATATCCTCAAGGACAAAATCCACATCCCTTTTCTAATTAAATAATGTATAAAATGCTACTAGTGCGATGCGTAGTCAAAAGGTGGCATCGCATCGGAGGATTAACGTAGTCTAATTAATATGGTCTCAATTGAAAATAAAATCATGTGAACAGGGACTAGTCATGCACACCGGCTCATTTAGGCCTTGTTTGGGAGGGTCTCTATTTGTTACGGCTTCATCTGTTTTGCGCAAATTAAGATGAAAAAATTACAAGTAATGTGAAACAAGTTTTGCTTTTGCTCCACCAGTTCTATTTCACCAGCGAAACCATTTTTTTTAAAAAAACCCAAACTTTCCTTTCCCTACTCTTCTTCTTTGCCTATGGCTACTAGTCGGCTACTAGATTCATATTTTATACTATGCATAGGGTAAAACAAAGCTAAGAACACTGATTGATATATAAAATCTATATTGGTCACATGTTTATCTCGAGATACGTTTTGTTACCACCTTCATCCAGAGGCTTTGAGAGAGGCGCAAAGGCAGAGGCTCGGCCGTGCCTTTTACCCATATATGCAATTATGATTATATCTTTTTTATGTTAAAAATCATGAAGGACGACATTTCTCTAATGACTAGAGTCATTTACCAATTACAGTAAATATTCATGCTAGAAACTATTGATGCACTGGAAAATAATGATGTAATTTACTACTTACTCGTTTTTTGTTGTAATGCGTAGTTTCGTTAGCCGCGATTTCCAATACCATACTTTTGATTGTCATAATATGACGTATTATAATTTTGTCAAACATAAAATTGACATCGCATGAAAAGTTGCTATTGGTCGAAGATAAAAAAAAGTTCAAATATTGGGTCATATTTGCCTTCAAACAATAGTGAAGAATACTACAGATAAATCATAATATTTTGATGAAAATATTATAACACACTCGCACCATTTTTAAATAGATAATGTTTGAAAACTGTACAAACTAGTTTGTCATAAATGCTACTTACATTGATAGCTTAATTTTAGGCAATCTATTTTTTTACAAATCCTACTAGACTCGTCCTTTGAAAAAAAATTGAATCTTAGACACAGCGGGGCAAGCTGAATTGTGATTGGTTTGTAAACGACTAATTTTTTTGTGGCTAAAGTGGTGCTCACATGGTTGCAAGTTCTCCTAAACACGCCGTAATTTGATTTAGCTTTTGGAAAATGGAGGTTCGATTTTGCACATAAGGGGTCTTTCGGGAAAAAAATTGCAGATAAGGCCAGGGAGGGATCTCAGGCAGGAATTAATCCCAGGTGCACGTGACGCATGTGCAGCCAGTACAGGCGCAAAAATGCCAGCGATTCAAAATTTCAAAGCGAAAACGCTCAGGGCGGCCGCTGAGCCCGCGTGAACCCGGAAATTTTCGAGCTCGGCCCCGAAAATTTCAGCATCCCGCCCGTCTCGCATTTTCGATTCGGCTTTCTTCCCTTTTGAACTAGAGCCGCCACCGCCGCGGACTGAACCACCGCGCCCAGATTGGATTTCAGACCGAGCAAACCGTGAGAAATTTTCGGGATTTCAGTCGCCTTTCCCTCCCATTTCTTTCGGTGGTGAAGCTCTAGGATCAGCGGCCGGAGCCGGAGCAGGGATTTGGGCCAGGCAAGTGAGGAGCGCGAGAAATTTTTGGTTGCCGCCAGGAAGTGCTGTCGTTGCTGCCTTGGTCGCCGGAGGGAGGGAGCCAGGGAGGGGCGCGGCCGCGCGGGGGCTTTCGGAAGCTTCGGCCGCCCGCCGCCAGGTCAGTCAGCGCCGTCATCGCCGTCGCGAGCCCCGGTCCACCGTCCGCCACCTGTCTTCCGCCTGCATCCCCGTCCTAGCAGCCGCCACTCCCCCTTCTCCACTCTTGGATGCGTTCACTGGCTTCTCGTCTCACCAATCTGTCTCTCCCCCGCTGCGTGTCTTGCAGGGCCCCGAGATGCCTGAGTCCAGGGACGGCAGGAGGACGGCCCTCTCCGACCTCGCCGGCGGGGTCGGGGGAGGAGGATTCTTCATCAGGAGGGTGGCCTCGCCGGGAGCCCTGGCGGCGAGGGGCATCAGGAAGCCGCTGGCGCGGCGATACATCTCGCCGTCGAGGAACAAGGAGAACCTGCCGCCGGTCTGGGCCTTGAGGGCCACGCCGACGAAGAGGAGGAGCCCCCTCCCTGAATGGTACCCGCGGACGCCTCTCCGTGACATCACGGCGATTGCAAAGGTAATGGACAGTATTGCATCGCTGTGATGGGAGAAATTCAACTGTTCGGAGAAATTTGCAATCCTAGTCGACTTGCTGATTCCGGTGGACTTTAGTTAACCGCAGTGTGCCCTTTTTAGCTTAACAGTACTGCTAAAGCAAATCTGTGGCATTCTTCTTTTCTTATAACCATCACTTAATCTTATCTTATTAGTTCCCTGTTAACTTCTACATATCCTGAAATCTGGAGCCATGACCTATGGTTAGTGTCAGATATATAGAGCAAAAAGGATGCTAGTGGTACATAATTCAGAGTTGTTATGCCTGAAACTGTCTGATTTAGAGACTTCAGGTCCTGAAAGCTGTCACTGATCCTTCGAAAACATTACTTTGTTTTGTTTTATGTAGTAAGTCACAACCATATAGTCCTACTGTCAATAGCAAGTATTAAATGAGAAATGATAAATCTGAAGTACAGTATCTGGTGTCCTTTAATTTTTGTGATATTCCGATGCATTTAGTGAGAATATTTGTTCAACAGGCTGACTGAATTGGCAGCATTCAAAATGAAGTACAAGCTATACTTCACCATCTTGTGCTTTCTACTTAATTTATTATTGTGCAATGTACAATTTGTAAGGCCAAAATTAAAATGCTTCTGAAATATTGCCCATACAATAACCTGGACTTACTTCCAACTATATTCTGATAAATGACCATTTGCTGGGTGGATTGGTTTACTTTAAAGGTGTGCTCATATACAGTTATCTACTATGTAATGTAGAATCAACTTGTGCATTTTAAGTGCATATGTCCGCTGTGCTTAGAGATTCCTCTGCTATACTTACCTTTATTACATTATTTGTGTTATCAAGAAAGTTCAATTATTCACTTAGCTGCCATTACTAATTTGTCAATATTCCAGTTCATTTGTTAAGGTGTCTTAAAGTTTATCCCTGCACCAGTAGTTCATTACAAAATGCTGAACTACGCATTCAGTGTATGTTTTTGCCCTTGATAGCTGTCATCCTAGTATAACTGTGACTTAAATGCAGGCTATTCAGAGAAGTCGTTTAAGGATTGCTGCTGCTGAGCAGCAAAGCCAAAGGCCAGAGCAGTCTCCCCAATCTGTAAACGTGACTACTCCAGCACAAGCAGAGCAGGATGCACCTCACAGCACTGAAGCTTCCCTGGCTGTTGCCTCTGGTTCTGGCTCAACTGAAACAGAAACTGTTGCAAGCCCTGTGAAAAACTCAATGAAGACTCCAGCCAAACCAATGGATCCTGCCCTTGCTGACATTGTTGAGAAGGAACTGTCCAGCTCAATAAACAAGATCGAGAAGTTGGTGAGGAAAAACCTAAAGCGAACACCTAAGTCTGATAAGGCCTCTAGGAGGGCCACCCAGAGGCCCAATCTCATGTCCATGCGATGAATTGGCTGCTATAATCCATGGTGGAGAGCGAGGAGAAAGTCCACCTTAGGCTTGGCCTCCTTCCCCTTGTCTGCTGCTTCTGTAGCTGCTAGCCTAACCTGCCAATGCACCGGCACTGCTGCTCTTTTGCCGACACTTTCCATGGCATGACGCCTGGGGAGCATTTCTGGTTCTCTTCTCGAGGACCAAAGAATATGGGGCTATTGGCTCTCTGCTTGAGTTTCTAGGATTTGCAGCTGCTAGTGTAAGGTGTGATGTGGTTCATGCTACTACTGTAAAGTTATGCTTTACTTTTCTGTGTATCGGCGTTGGAACAAATGAAATCTTGAATTTTATTTTGTTCTGCAATATTGCCATAGCCACTGGTGTCTGAATGTTTTCTGCTGCGACTGCTTATATGGAGTTTATGTTGTGTTGGTACTACAAAGAATATAGGCATATAGCAGAGTACCTATGCACGACAACGGTGTTCGGTCATGGCTTCTAAGCTTTTAGGGTCAAATGCTTTCTATAACCATGTTATTGAACTATAATTGAACTAGTATAAAAAAAACTATAACTGAACTACAAACATAGGTTTAGAGTTGAGATTATGTTCTTAGGTTTTTTGTTCTTTGGCATTAAAATTCTGATTATTTCAACTTTTCCTGTTAGGTGCCTCATTTTTTTTCTTGCTTTCCTGCAGTGGATAGTACTAGGCTGGTAGCCCTCGTAAGCTCAATGGCACTTGGCACCAGCGAGGAGACAGGAATACTGAAACTCAGCCCGGCTGTCTTGCACGGGATAACCATGTCAGCCAGGTCACTGAGCTAGTCATGCATTCTTGGGCAGCCTTTCTACTTGCGTCCACGCAATTTGGACATCAAGCACAGCTTAAAATGCAACCATTTTATTTCCTCAAGTAGTCACCGGAAAAAAATTATCACAAAAAAAATGAAAACACACAAAACTGCATTGTGTCGAAGTTAAAAGAATCATTGTTCATATGACTTGGTGATAAAGTTCCTAAATCCTGAGTGGGAAACTCACATGTGACGCCGACACATGCACATGGGAGCAAAGACAGACGCGTGTGCATGTTCATTAGCATTCTGGGTTACAATAAAGATGATTTGTTTTTCTGATTCACAACTCCGTAGCTTAGTCACCATTTGCACTATGCCTTATAATAGTGTCCAGGCGACCAGGCATAGTAAAAAAGATAGTAGAAACACAACCTCGGGAAACCAAGGAACCAATAAAGTCAGTTCTCAAGTAGTTCCAGTTCTGAAAATATTCTTCAACGATTTCAATTTCAAAGAACACGAATGATTCCAATTTTAATTCAGAATGCAATGTTCTACAGTCTACACATAAGGAGCACTCCCTATATCTTAAGAAATGGAATCTAAGGTTTAACATCTTGCACTATAGATCTTCGCTTCATCTCAACATAAACGCCTCTTAAAGCCACGCTTCTGCGAGCCTTGTTTCGATCCATACCCACTCCAGGGCAATAATCTGGACAACATTCCAGAGTTAGTAACTGCATTAGTAAGAAATGAGCGTTAGTCCCATACCGTCTCGTAAAAAAAAATAGTGGTAGATCCAAATTGCAGAAAATCCAGGCTACCAGAATCAGTTCTCATTACATACCCTGGTCCAAAAAGCTATCAGAAAGCTCCCACCTAGCTCCCTTGAGGAGTGGTCAGAGTCTCATTGGTAGGTGAATCGAAAGCCGGGTTGTCAATGAGCAAATTGATGAAGATTCATAGGTTCCTCTTAACTTCATGATCTTTGGTGTTAGGCCTCCATCCTTTCTGATTCAAGAAACTCACGACATGGGCAGCAGTCTTGTCTGACACATAATCCACATGAGTCCCACCTGCTATATAGTTGCAGCTTTGCTTACAAATCTGATCTGCAACACAAAAGACGTGTAAGATGCAATTGTGAACAGATCACAATTAAGATATAATAATAAGCTACTTGCGAACAAAACTAACCCATATTTACCTGCTCGAACTCCCCTTCACTTAGACTCACACACACCTCACACTGATCGTTAACCCTTTCGCAAATCTTGAAAGAAAGTCAAGTACATCTAATGATTAGACAGTAAGTAATTGCTAGATATCACAGTCAAACTGATGTTTATCTGAAACTATCATAAAACCTTGGCATTACATCATATACATCCCTGGAAGCGGACATCCATGACTCCATGATGTGGTGAGAAGATGATACAGATTGACATAATGTGTCCAGGAACCACAACCTCTGGGCGTTAAACACAAGTTACACAACCTGCATGGTTTTTTCTAGAACGCCTTCTATATATATATCAACCACTCTTCACTTTGAACGTCAAGATGAGTCATGCTGAACTTGGCAAGGTCAGGTTCGAAGGTGACCCTTGTCCAATTCACACCCTGCAGGCAAACTGTAACCTGGGGCTCTGACTTATTCCCCATGTTTTCAGAGAAAAACTGCAAAAACATTCAAGGCTAACACATCATATGCTCTGTATCATGAGTTCATGACAATTCGGTAGCTGGTCCCTAGACAGGTAAAACTGAGTCCAGATAAGAATTTCCACTATAATCTAGGATCCATATTTCAGGTGAGAAAGCTCCATTTCTATACTAGCTTACTCTGAAATGCCAACTGATCAAAAACTAAAACGTCTGTCTGAAGAATGATCGTCCAAAACATCTCGAATCACCTGCTTGTATACTTCTTCTCGCGTGCAGCGGGAGTCGAACGGTGTCGACGGCGAACTCCGTGGAAAATATGTTGGCTAGCTTGACGCCATAGCCTTTCCTCCCGCCGGCGACGGCGATCCCCTTCACGTCGCGGTCGTGGTTTCCAATGTGGCCGAAGACCATATGCGGCGCGTAGATGACGTCCTCCTCCGGCCAATGCCCTCGTCGAGAAGATGGTGGGAAACCAAGGTTGAGGTGACTAACACACCCAATCATGGACCCGATGAGTTCATTATGTCGAAGAACTACATGCTCTTTGCTAAGATGGACCTTCTGGTGAAGAAGGAGGGCCATGTTCAAGAATTTGTCCAAGCCATGGACTCTCAGATGACTTGCGAGGTCTGTGACAATGCTAATCATTCGGGGAATGACTGCCCCGAAACACGAGAAGATGTCCACTACATCAACAACAGGTACCGTCCGAGCAACTATGACAATCAAGACTAGAATCCGCGCCTAAACATCTCCTTCGAGCGACCATAAGGAGGTAACAATTTTAATACCAATAGTTTCAATAATCTATCGTCAATTAAAGATCTTATGCTAGGCCAGGTTAAAATCAATGAACATATCAGTAAAAAGTTTGTTGCAACCGAAAAATCCAAGATCTTTAACAAAATAATAGAAACTCACGTTGCTCAGTTAGCTGCTTCTTTACTTTTACCTGTAGCAGGGACCATTTCTAGGCAACCAGAGAATACCCCTCGTGAAAAGGGTAAAGCGGTAACAACTAGAGGGGTAAGACAACTCGAGACCCGTCGTATCCTAGCGATGTAGGTAAAAGGGAAGTCCTAATGGGAAACCACGATAGCGAAAAGGAGTACGCCGTGACAAAACCCAGAAGTGTAGCACCCTAATTTTAATCTTCATAGGATTTTATAATTTTTCTAAAAAAATTGTTAGAATTAAATAGCCATAAACTTGCTTTTTTCTAAAGTAAATTAAATAAGGTTATAAACTCGTTTGTTGCATTCATGACGTTTGCATGATGTTTTGTATGTAAAATAGTGTTAAAATATTTTAAAGTTGTTAGTAATTATTTTGTTGCTCCTAGGAATATTTCTAGATTTTTCTAGGACTTTCCTCGGGGGAAACCTAGCCGAACTGGTAAGTATAGATGTTTTTATAGGTTCAATCTTGTCCTAGTGCCCTAGGAAATATTCCTAAAATTTTGCATAATT
Organism: Echinochloa crus-galli; assembly: GCA_900205405.1. Lineage (NCBI taxonomy): Eukaryota > Viridiplantae > Streptophyta > Magnoliopsida > Poales > Poaceae > Echinochloa > Echinochloa crus-galli. The sequence continues at coordinate 7,430,523 of OAMR01000001.1, read as the reverse complement.
TTTAGAGTATTTTTCAAAGTTCAAAAGCAATCCGGTGATTTTCTCTGGAGTTGATTTTAGATTAGAAATTAATCCCAAAATCGAAAAAGGGTTGGAAATATAAAACCTGACCCAACCCGCTGCCTCCCTCCTCCCTTTTCTCTCACAGGCCACTTTCCTTTGGGCCAAGCACACCCACACGGCCACACTGGCTCAACACGGCTAAACCCTCCGGTGCCTCTTGGTTTCCATCGTGGTTTCAGTCTTTGCGGCACAAAAGCCCATTCTCCCCTGGGTGTTCAGCTGTCGTTCTCGATTCTCGTACCAGGATGGGATACGAGGTCCCTCTAGTCCAGTCATTGGTGCCTATGCTTCCGCAGTTGCTTTTGAGAATGTCACGATTCTAGGACCAAACGGGATAACTAGGGAGGTTCACCGGTGTCACACACGGTGGTTTGGCTCGGCGGCGCCGGCACAGCAGAAGAGGAAGGGGGAACTCGCACAGCGGCGAGAGGAGGAAGATGATATGTTTGTTCTGTCTTGATTGATTCCTGCTCGTCCGGCCACCAACAGCCTATAGAGTTCATTACATGGGCCAAGCCCAGCAAACCAACAAGCTCGTAGGCCCAAAACACAAACCAGCCTAAGGCCTGAGTTGTGACAGAGGAAAACATGGCGGCGTTCCTGCCTGCATCCCATCTTCTGCGGCACCAATGAAAAAACGCATTCCCCACCCGCTCGCTCCCGAAGACTCTAGAGCCTAACAGTAGAGAGCGGCGACCGGAGGGCGATTTCGCTTCCCTCCGTCGATTCACCGTCGTCCTCGCCTCTGGCGCCTTCGCCGGCGTCGGGGGAGGAGGGGGACTGGTTGAATCGACGGCGGTCTTGTTTCCCCTGTGTATATAGTTAGCTATATAGTAGGGTTAGGGTTACGGTGGTGCTTGGATGGCTGCCGGTGCTTTTGCTGCTCCTGAGCGTCGCCGGTGGAAGCTGGAGTGGTAGATCTGGCGACGTCGTCGACCTTCCAGCTTCAATAACATCCCGTTTCGATTACAAACGAAAAATACGAGTATACGACTTGGCGCCAAACTTCGTATACTCTGGAGTGGATTTTGTTCTGATTCACATGGTAGATCTTATGTGGTAGCTGTTTAGCGCTGCAGCGGTAATAGTGTCCAGGCCTCGTGATTTAGCCGAGTGCCCGAGTATAAAGGAAATGCAGCGATATTTGCCCTGTTCGTTTGGCTGGTGGCTGGCGCTGGTTTTTGCTGAGAGAAAAACACTGCTGGCTGGTTGGTGGCTGGTGTCTGGCGCTGGTTTTCGCTGAGAGAAAAACACTGTTGGCTCGCTGGAAACAATCCAAACGAACATGACGATTTTTTAACTAGTGGAAGCACGCAACCTTTGGTAAAGAAAAGCAAGCATATTAAACTCAGGGCAATGAGCAACATGAGAACGAAAGAAGGCTATGGATGAAATATCGAGAAAGAAACCAACAAGGGACCATCAAAGTTCAAAAGGACTCGATATCACTTTAGTTTTTTATCTTTTTTCCTGAACATTCAGTTCTGAAGGAAGCGGTAGTCCCTACATATATGGCTACATTGAGCTGGGATTTGCCCATCAAGAGTGAGCAAAAGGTACATGCCCTAAGCCCACAGCACTATTCCATTGCCGCTGGTCAAGATACTTCAATTGCAACGAGGAGAATAAAGTTCCAGTGTGAAAAATAAAATAAGAAGAAATTAAAGGGGCTTCTTTGGTTAAAGAAAACCAGGTAATTGAAGTGCTTCTTTTGCTTTCAAGACACAAGTATGCACTTTGCCCTTTTCCCCCTCTTGGTTCCATCATGTAGTTGGAGTGTGTAACGCAGCTGAAAAAAATGTAAATTTGATTTTATTTTTCTACAATGATAAAATGCAACAACCACATTTTCGGTGTCATCCCTATTCCACGAAATTTCAACATTTTTTAGACCTGTTTACATGGCACCAACTTTTCTATGTATACATATATATTCTGAGCTAACTTTGCAAACTTCATAATTCAATCTTGGATGTGCTAGGCAACAAAATGCTTCAGTTCCAAATATTAAATTCTCCAGGAAACAAAATGCATGACCGTTCGAGGTGTATTGAGAATGATTATGCCCACTTCCATCCAAATTCCCATGAGTCTCTCCGTCCCCTGAAACTAGTTACCTGATCAGGAATACAGGGTACAGAAAAGCAGTTTCATTAGAATGATCTCAGGAGCCTCTTCAAATCCAGGCAGACGCATCCCCACCGACTCGTCGCGAATCACGATGCACCTCGACTCGCATCACATGACCTCAGGTTTACTCCCGTATCCATTTGAGCTTTTTATACATCACAGCCCCCGTACCCGCAATTGCTTCAAGCTTCTGCAACGAAGTGTCTATCTGTACAGTCCATTGCCTGTTTCGTCCAGTGCCACGTTGCATCCCTTCCCTTGCCGGCGACGGGGACGCCAACCTCCAAACCCAAAGGCGGACACGTTGAGAGCCAAGGCCCCGCGCAGCTGCCTCCGCCGACCTCGCCGGCGATGGCGTACCCGTACGTGTTCCGTGCGCAGGCACCACCAGTGAGAGCGGAGGATCACAAGATCGCCAAGGACGCGGCGCCATTGCCACCGGCAAAGGAGCAGTGGCCAACCGGCGCCAGCAGGAGCGCGCCCCCACACGGCGGCGGCGGAGCCCAGTGGCTGCGCGGCCTTAGCTCCGGCGAGAGGCTGGCGAGCGCCTACGACCTCGTGGAGACGATGCATTACTTGTACGTGCGCGTCGTCAAGGCCCGCGGGCTCCCGGCGAGCGCCGCCGTCACCGGCGGCGGGTGCAGCCATTACGTCGAGGCGCGCGTCGGCAACCACCGCGGCGCGACGCGGCATCTCGTGGCCGGGGAGACGAGCCCCGAGTGGAACCAGGTGTTCGCCTTCTCCATGGACCGCGCCCAGGCCACGGTGCTGGAGGTGCTCGTCAGGGACGGGGACGCCATGGCCGGCGACGGCTGCGTCGTCGGCAGGGTCGCCTTCGACATCGCCGAGGCGCCCGTGCGCGTGCCGCCGGACAGCCCGCTCGCGCCGCAGTGGTACCGCCTCGAGGGCGCCGGCGGCAGGATGGCGGCGCACGGCGAGGTCATGCTCGCCGTCTGGGTCGGCACGCAGGCGGACGAGGCGTTCGCGGACGCGCTGCACGCCGCCGCCGCGCCGGCCCGCGGCGGTGGCGGCGGCGGCGGCGCGGCGGCCGCGCAGAGCACGCGGTCCAAGGTGTACATGACGCCGAAGCTGTGGTACCTCCGGATCACCGTGCTCGAGGCGCAGAACGTCGGCCCCCCGGCGCCGCCGCCGGCATGGTTCCGAGCAAAGCCCGGCACGCCGAGGTCTTCGCCAAGGTGCAAGTCGGCGGCGTGGTGCTCAGGACCAGGCCTTGCGCCGCGAGGAACCCGGCTCCGGCGAGCCTGGCGTGGGACGAGGAGCTCGTGTTCGCCGTGGCGGAGCCGTTCGACGACCCGGCGGTGCTCATCATCGAGGCCCGCGCGCACCCCGGCAAGGACGAGATCATCGGGCGCGCCGTGCTGCCGCTCACGCTCTTCGAGAAGCGGCTGGACCAGCGCCGCCAGGTCCAGGCGCAGTGGTTCAGCCTGGAGCCGTTCGGGCGCCCGCCGCCGGAGGCCGCCATCTTCGCCGGCCGCGTGCACCTCCGCGCGTGCCTCGAGGGCGCGTACCACGTCATGGAGGAGCCGGCCATGTACGCCAGCGACACGCGCCCCACCGCGCGGCAGCTGTGGCGGCCGCCGATCGCTGTGCTGGAGGTCGGCGTCCTCGGCGCGCAGGGGCTCACCCCGACGAAGGCCGCCGGCGGTGACGACGGCCGGGGCGTCACCGCCGACGCGTACTGCGTCGCCAAGTACGGGAACAAGTGGGTGCGCACGCGCACCGTCGTGGACTCGTGCAGCCCCCGGTGGAACGAGCAGTACACGTGGGAGGTCTACGACCCCTGCACCGTGCTCACACTCGCCGTGTTCGACAACTGCCACCTCGGCGCCGCCGCCGCCGGCATCACCACTGACCAGAGGATCGGCAAGGTGAGGATCCGGCTCTCGACGCTGGAGATGGACAGGGTGCACACCACCGCTTACCCGCTGGTCGCGCTGCATATACAACCATTTGTTCGGAACGGCGAGCTCCACCTCGCCGTGCGCCTGACCTGCCTGTCCCTCGCCGCCGTCGTGCGCCTCTACGGCGAGCCCTTCCTCCCGGCGCCGCACTACGCCCACCCGTTCACCGCCGCGCAGCTGGACAGCCTGCGGCGGCAGGCGATGGGCGTCGCGCCAAGGTGCAAGTCGGCGGCCTGGTC
>OAMR01000001.1:7382234-7408583 GCA_900205405.1 Echinochloa crus-galli | reverse complement strand
CAGCGACGTATCGCCGTGACCCTGGGCGATTTTTTGCCCGCCGCCCTCCACTCGCCGCGGCCTGGGACGGACGCCGGCACCGCCGCCGGGCCCGGGGAGTGGGCGGCGGTGTCCGCGGCGGGAGCGTGGCGTGTCGTGGAGGTCGGGAAGCACAGCGTGATGCGGCGGACGGGGCTCACCGCGCGCGACCTCCGCGCGCTGGACCCGGCGCTGTCGTCGTACCCGTCCAGCATCGTGGGCTGGCCGGGACCGCGCCGTCGTCGTCAGCCTGGAGCGCGTCCGCGCCATCGTCACCGCCACCGAGGTGCTCGGTCGTCCCGGCGCCGAGCGACTCCGCCGTCGCGCCGCTCGTCCGCGAGCTCTGCGCCCGCCTCACCGCCCCCGCCGCCTCGCCCGCGCCGCCGCATGCCGCCGCACGTCCTCGGTCTCTTCGCTTTCTTGGTCGTTTCTCGTGGACTCTTTTAGCTGAAGCAAGGTTGGGTTTTTGCTGTGGGAAGAGGGCGAGCCGGCGCAGAACGGGGTTGCAGCATTGCCGCCGAGCCCGGAGGGGAAGCCGGCGGCGGCAAGGACGGGCACGCGCTGGTAGGCGACAAGACCCTACCGCTCGAGTTCAGGGCGCTCGAGGTGTGCCTCGAGTTCGCGTGCAAATCGCTCGAACAAGAGGTACGGCCTGCTGCCTGCCATATTCATGCGCATGGTCAAACCGCAGCGATCATCCGTTGTTAGTTTCATGCTGTTGCAAATCTGTACTTACTATGTTTCTTCAGACATGCACATTGGAGAAGGAGGCGTACCCGGCACTAGATGAGCTGAGCTCCAACATCAGCACTCTCAACCTTGAGCGCGTGAGGCAAATAAAGAGCCGACTGGTTGCCATTTCAGGGAGAGTTCATCGTGATTCGAACCCAGGCCACGGCGAGTCGAGGGCGTCCGGGGGCGAAAAATCGCCCAGGGTCGTGGCGATAGGCTTGCGGGGAAACGACGTTAGTTAGGGTGGGGTTAGAGGGGTTTTTATGCTAGAAAAGCTAACGGTGGGAGGGTCTAAATGCTAATTTTTTTACCTCTCTATATGACTATCGGATGGTAATTCAGCTATTGTGATGAAAGTTTACATAGTTTACACATGAAACTAATTTATATAAAATACGTTGCCTGTTAGTTGTTGCCACATGTTTTTAATTTCTTATCAACTCATTGTTGCACGTACACATGCAGTAGCCGGGCTCCTTCTGCGACACGCGGCAGGGCTGCTGCTTCCCGGACGCGGGCAAGCCGGCGGCGGACTTCGGCATCCACGGGTTGTGGCCCAACTACACCAAGTGCCATGGTCGCCGCCACGGCCTCGCGCGCACCGTGCTCGGCGGCGATGCCTTCTTCTCCATCGTGGCCGGCGGGGCAAGTGCTGGCCGGAGTGCTGCGACGACGACGGCAACGCACTGAGCCCGTGGGAGATCCGGGATCTCGTTGTGTCCCTGGACAGGAACTGGCCGACGCTGTCGTGCAAGAACGGCTGAAGCTTCGAGAGCTACGAGTGGAAGAAGCACGGCACCTGCCGGGAACATACCTATTATAATACTATCGGTATACGCGGCTGGGTAACAAAAGGCTTGGTGAAAAAATAAAATTATAGGAGGTGGACTCACCCGGTTCTTAATATAATTTTTTTTTCTGTAATTTTTGGTCCAAGAAAGACCTGACAGGTGGGGTCTTTGTAAGGGGTAGGAGAGTTTTTTTTTTCAAGTAACAAAGTTTCAATTCTATTATATCCTTATAGTATATAGATACGTATTATTAAAAGAGTCATAATTGGCACTCCTATTGTCCCCTCTGGAGCAGTGGGAACATGAAACTAGCGTGTGCCCGACTTTTATGAGCTTCATGCTGTGGTGGGCCCACATATTTCACTGAGAGTCCAAAACAATCTTCAACTCTTCATCCTGAAGTCGAATCTAAGTTGATGCCTATGTGGGAAATCTAACACTACCAAACGGCCAACTATGCACCAGGCTTAAATCATCTCTCAACTATGACTTCCCTAATAGAGAAAAGACTAAGCTACAAAATTTTAGCCGACTTTGCTGCTGCAAAGCTAAAAAAAGTCAGACTAAGCTACATGGACGCGACGGCGTCACATACCTGCCTGGTAGGACGAGGAGGCGGCGGCAGGCGGCGGCAAGCAGGCTAGGAGGATGGCGACGGCGAGCACGACGATGACTGTGCGAGCCATCCGGTAAGACTGGGCCCTCGAGGGGACACAACGAGCCTACGACAATACGCGCAAGGAAAGCGAAGAGATTGGAGGAGGAAAATGGAGGCTTCTCTGCTCCAAAACCCTCTCTGCCTCTAGGGGCTGGGGTCTCCGCCCTTTCCAACGCCGTAGAGTTGGTTTCGCCCGTCTGGTGGGGGGTTTCCACTTCCAACGAGACAAAAACCAGGCAGGGGTGAATCGTGGTGCTTTCTCTTGCCCCCCATCCGTGTCGCGGTCACGTGCCGCAGCGACACCTGCCGGGCATCCGACGCGCCGATCATCACGCGGTCATATGATCAGTGGTGGACCCAAACGGTCAAACGATTCTAGGAGCTGGGCGATTTACTCTACTGGTGAATGATAGTAAACGAATTAGAGGCCACAGCCATTACTAAACTACTCGGCGTAGTGAACTGGCACTCAGGAGCCCGGGCGAGTGCCCAAGGTCACCGGGCCCTGGGCCCGCCACTGCATATCAGCATATGACCATATTATTGTATTATGCAAACTGGGAGTACACTTGTAGCTTATGCTTGGTGTATCACTCTACTACGATCCAACGAGTACAAGTACCATGGTCATGGGTTGGTAAAAATGCATCATTAGTATAGTGTGTTTAGATACAACATCTCTCTAATTACTTATTTAGAAGCAACAACTTGATACGTGGGTGTAAATAGATCATCAGAACAACACGTGGGGTAAAAGAATGCCATATAGGCAAATGAAGCAGCCACAACTGGGTCAAAGAGAAGGCACCCACTGCAGGAACCAGTAGCAGCTAGGGGATGACCCGCATGAGAGGCAGGAAGCACCAAGCAGCAAGGGGAAGAGTTGAGGCAGCATCAGGGGGTGTCGGCCACCACCACCACCACCCATCAGTAGTGAGAAGAAAGATTTGCCGTTGATAAACAGAAGAATGAAGAGGGGTGGAATCGATACCCATGTCTGAAACGTGAGGAGTAGGGGAGAGGATAATGCTTATTTTTTTCTTTTTGAATTATCTCTGTCATTCAAACTTTATGTACTCATCACTTTACGGTAGGAGTTCCAAAACAATAAGTGAGTAGTGAAACGGAAAGGAAATGATGCGATCTACGCAAGCATGAATTCCGGGATTGTCGATTTGAGCTACGAATTAAAAAGTCAAATATTTACACGTATATGATGCTGTGAAATATATATATTTCTCTTTTCATTATTTCATTTCACCTAGCTAAAATAATTATTTTTTGTAAAATATATGATTTTAAACATTTACAATATTCTTTGGCTACAAGATCCTACAAACATAACTCAAAAATGGATGTTAATCAACTCAACTAATTTGCCCAATGAGTAAGGTTTTTCCAAAAAAATATCAGCTAACACATCAGCTGTCTATGTGGCGTTCTTTTGTCCGAGTGTCGTTCTGATGACCTATTTACACCCATATGTCAGGTTGTTGTTCCTAAATGAATAATAGAGAGATGGCGTAAACGTACCTATTCACCAAGTTTATATATTATAATGATGTATTTTACTCTTTTTTCCGGCTTGTGATGATGGCAAATGCAAGTCCGAAAGCCACCAGGCCCACGGACCATCATCCTTGCTTGGAAGGACGGACTCACAGGCCCAGACCGCCAGAGAGAGGATGGGCATGTTTTTGAGTTTGTAGCCCATGGGCAGCAGCAGCCACGACGGTGCGGATAGATAAAAGCGACCAGTCACACATCAATATAATTCCCTAAAAACACATCAGCATTTTTTTAGATAATGAGAAAACACATCAGTATAATTATTCCATGCCAGTTTATAATCTTTCTGCACCACGACATTGTTAAATTCTTACAGTAAATAAATATCTTAGAGGAATGTCGAATTTACTTTGGATGAAAGTTGTGCATACATTTGTCTTGATTTTATTTTTTCCTTGAAAGAAAGCACATTGCTCTCCATTTAGGAGTACACATCAACACACATACATGCCACATTGCAACAGAATGTGGACCCTTTTACTGTAGCACATTGTCTCTCAGAGTACACTGCATACTTATGACAACCCAATCAACACATAAATCGATCAATCACGAATTCTCCATTTGTCCCAGCACATCACGTTCATGTTCATTTCTTGAGGAACTCCCTGAACCAATTGGCAGATTTCTTGGGGTACCGCTTGTACCTGTCGTTGTAGTCCACGAAGATTAGCCCGAACCGAACCGTGTAGCCGTTGCCCCACTCGAAGTTGTCCAGCAGCGACCATGCGAAGTACCCTTTCACATTTGCTCCCTCCCTTATAGCACTCTGCATCGCAAGGAGGTGTGTGTGATAGTAATGTATCCTGGTGTCATCCTTGAGAGCCTCCTGCAGTGAGAGGCTCTTGTTGTCGGCTTCATCAACGCCTACAATGCAGAGAAAGGAAACACATGCCCAGGCAGTTTAAGTCCTGTTCTTTAGGTCAGGAGTAGAACTAATACTTCTCTGAAATGGCTACATTCAAAGTTTTACTACACTAGAACATTGCGCGTCGTTGCCGCGCAAAAATATGCCCGTGACCAGGCTATTGTTCATGCAAATGTAATGAAGCCATGTACCGGAGAGCTCCAAATCTATTACTCTATTTCCATGTATGGATATTGAAGGGTAAAGTAAATTTAGTAACGTCAATGGAATAAAAATGGTTCAATAATAAGAGGACAAAATAATGAGCAAACATATCAGATTTTGGCACACGAACACTGAACTCAAAGCTAGCGAGGAGGGCAAACGAACCAGATTTGTGCCTTGTTTTGAAAATGGTGATGGCCTGGCCTCTCTTCTCTGTGAGTCAGTGATGTTTAGAACCCAGATCACCCAGCATATAAAATTGATGCTAGCATTTATGCTTCTTTCCTGCACCTTTACTTTATGTAAGATAAATTTCTAATTAATTTCTGTATTCATTTTAGCTGTTAATAAAAATAAGGTTTTATCGTACCTTGAAACCTTAGCAAACAAAGGCAAACCACAACATCTTTCATGTTTCTATAAAAGCCTTGTAATGTATTACAAGGCACAACTTGCTAGTTCTTATTTTGATTAATAGCATAATCTTCAAATGGACTCGATCAGCTTTCTTAAACCATAACTACACTAAACTTTTTTATGTGAAACTGAGCACTGGGACTATAATCTAGAATTAAAAGAGAAAAGGCACTTTTGCTTTGCGCACTAAGCATATGTGCATTTTGACTCCAAATCCCATCTCACAGCATTTCGGATACCCATACACGGATGGATCATATTTGATCTTTGCAGTCCTCACCAACGCATGATGGCAAAGGCCTGAACAGCAGCAGTAAGGTTACTACTGCAAGCCCCATCCACTTAACTCTTGCTAATCATGGTCATATATATTTAATTATCTAGCCTCAGCACGTCACCCTCTGCCTCATACCGTGCCAAAAAAGCAGCATTTTTAGAGAGCATCAGATATGGGAGCATCAGATATGGTGCCTCATTTTTACAGAGCATCGAGAGAATTTATGATCACAGCGTCGTCTCCAGAAGTCCAGTGCAAAGGAAGCAGCTAGCAGTGAAGCGCATGTCCTGCTTTCTCTGCTCGCCACGCAGCTTCATATTCTAGGCTAATGCAGCGCCTCACGCGGCCGGCGGCGGCACGCGCAAGGCTTGCTGGGGGCAATGGCGCCGTGGTGGCCTTGTAGTCGTATGCGGGAGCTACCGAGCCGGCATATGTGGACATGTGTTACAGTATTTCCAGAGACTTCGCGACTTTTTAAGAACCGAACAAGCTGAGTGTACGGTGTGCCCCTCAGCTCTTCAACGATCTATACCGATGGATTGGTATCGTATGGCCAAGAATTTAGAAGTGACATCAGGTGACGTGGAGCTGTATTTTACAAGGACCGCGACGCGGTTTCGGTCAGAGAGATTTCTGACTTGGTTGCAAAGTATTAAAATCACGGCAAGGTTTAGGATGGTGTCAAGATCTGCACCATTTTCAGTGATGTAGATGGTTGGATTTCCGTAGTATTCCTTGACATACAGCAGTCATGGAATCCTTGAGGGTAGATGTAGAGCCAAGGTGAAGCGGCCTGCATGTCATTCACAGAAATAAATCGTTGCACGTAAAACGGTGAGGCGAAATTAGCAGTAGTGTTTCTTAGAATTTTAAGGTACCTGAGGGCCTATGGGGACACCGTTCCATACACCTGTTATAATCAGAGACTGTTAGTGCATAACGACACAGAATACAGCAGGAAATGCTAATAATGCTTATAGTTTCAGACCAAATGGTCACTTTGTGCCAGAGAATACACATACACCCTTCAGAATTTAAACATCACCAAATAGCATTAACATGGTAAATGAAAAGAAGGAGATTGATCCTAGAGACCTAGAACTCACCGGTAAGCTTAGCTCCAGAGTCAGTGCTGTAGCTCGTGTTAAGACCACCATTAGATGGAGGGAGGTGATCAGCATAGTATGCAGTGTAGTAGTTGAGCCCAATGAAGTCGAATGAACCCTTGACCAACTTTGATTGTTCTTTGGTGAACTTTGGCAGGCGATTTCCGACCAATGCTCTCATGCTCGCCGGATAGTCACCTCTAGTAAGAGGGTCCATAAACCTAGAGATACATCGATGGTAAGATTATTTACAGATCTTCTGAATTTGGGCTGTAAAATTGCACTGAGTCACAGAATCTACCATCCAAACATGAAGTCTATGGCGCGTCTTGCTGCAGCGTCGTTGGATCTAGAGCGGGAGAAGGGAAGAAACCAATGCGAGACTAGAGTTATCCCAATCGTTCCCTTTTGCACGCGCTGCATCATTTCGAGAATCATTTATAAGGTCACGCTGTCCATTAAGGGCTAAAACACTAATTCTAGGATTTTTTATTCAGTTGGAAAATTACGCTATTTAACTTGCAGCTCTACTGTAGAACTGAAACTTCAAGCAAACGCCAAGTGACAAATATGGGACTCCCAAAATCAAATTTGCTGCATTATATAACACCATCGGCGAATTCTTACCTGGTATCTCTCTCTATACAACTGAACTGTTGCTGCGTGTGCGAGTAGCTGGTGATGAGCCGCGATGTAAGGCTCTCTTCCTGAATCCCCAACCCTGCATTTGCCCTTCTCCCATGGCGAGCACCGGCCTGGGGCAAACGAGCCGGTAGCGTAGCCCGATGAGCAGAAGGTCCAGGGCTCGTTGAAGGTGATCCAGTGCTTCACTCGATCACCAAAGTCCTTGAAGCAGACCTCAGCATAGTCCTTGAAGTCATTTCTGCAACGTCCATAGTTCAATTCTTTGGGTGACTAATTTTCAGTACGGACGCAAACTAATAAGCATATACAGGTAAGAATAAGTACAATGGTGAAAGGGAAATTTGAGTCCACAGGAGTTTTTCTTCTCATGAGAGGGGCTAAATTTAATTGTTAGTTAAGCGATGTGCAATGAATTCTGCACGAGGGTATTAACTTTTCTTAATGAGTAATTCCTGACATCCAGTACAATAAATTGCTCACAAGAAAAGTGGACAAAGATTTCTTCACACTACAACGCTGACACTGTGTCCTTACGATGGGCTAGTTTTGTCGTCAGCTTGCTGCTTCCAAATCCGGAGCTTGCATTATTGCACGTCGGTTCATGTGGTACACAACACAATCATCGTCAACAGCTTCAGTACAGTACACAGTACAGTGGTACACCGTACACAACATATTCACCATAAAAAATGGGCAAAGATTTCTCCAAGCTATTAACAACCGGTGTTCGAGCGTTTTCAATTGCTACCTACCTGCGAAGATATTGGCATTACTATCTTTTTCTTTTGTTAAAATCAAATGGTACGAATTTTGGTACTATTATATCCATATAATAACTTGTTGAAATTATAAACAGCTTCAGTACAGTTGGACAGTCTCATCTTAATTATTTACTGTATACGTTAATCTTGTGGCTTTTATGGTTAACTTAAGCTTTTACTTACACAATATTAGGGCTAAGAAATCCTCCATATTTATCTTCTAATACCTTTGGACAGCAGCTCATCGATGAGATTGTTGTAGTACTTGACACCTTCTCTGTTAATTCCACCGCTCAGACTGCCAGCTGTTATATACTTGGAAGTTACATCAGATATGCCATAAGACTAATATATTGACATGCTATCAACTTGGAAGTTTTCAGCTTTTAATTTATGAGCTTGCTAATCTATAGTTTCATTTTGGTACTATATAATAAAAACATGCTCATGAAGACGAGGTTGCCACAATGCCACCTTGTAAAGATGGTAGGAATCCACTGCTACGTCTCCATTGCTTCTGTCTGCGATTTTATCTGTAAACAACCGAAATACCGTGTAGAAAAAAAATGTCAATATATAGCTTACGCATGCTTATGAGCTTCACATATAGAAGCAGATAGGCCGAAATTAAAGTACGCATGCCTGGGTGCTGGTGAGTGAAGGTGTCCCAGATGCTAGGTCCTCTGCCTCCCTCCATAGCACCACCCTCATACTGCATGGGAATGGGAATTCAGTCCAGTGCACTCAGAAGATCAGGCCAAAATAAAAACAATGTCACAACTTATTTTTTTTAAAATGTTGAATAATTAATTTGTTCTTGCTCCTTCCACGTGCATTGTCACAAGCTAATCTCTTCTTGTTCTTATATATTATGACACAGTTTGCGCTGTAATGAACTCCATTTTATTAGTTCGATTATGCTCAATGCTCCTGAAGCTTTCTCTCGTAATTGTCAGGTTTTTCAGTTTTTGTGGCATGCTCCACTGTCTCTGGAAACTGCCTGCCGTTCTTTGGAATTTTATATGTTGATTATGTTCCAGCATAGTCATAGACGATCAGAATTCAGAAGGAAAGGAGACACTCCGATGATCTCACAGGTCACAACACAGTTCTCTTAACAGAGTAAAAGTGACAGTTTTTATGCCAATTGAAGTGAACTCTTGTATACCTGATAGGAAGACGAGGCCGTCCCGAAGATGAAGCCCTTAGGGAAGCTTTTCCGGCTGATCGGCGGCGCGTTGGCTGCATTGTAGGCAGCGCCGGAAGCAGCAGCGGCTACAAGGAGAAACGGAAGGAGGAGGATCAGGCTGGGCATGGCAGCAGTGGCTCTCGCAGCCATTTGGCACATGGCACCCACATCATCTCGATGGGAGAGCTGACTCAGTACATGTGATTGGCTCGCTCTATCTCGTCGGCACCTCGATGGCTCCATTTATAGGCAGACCAGACCTGCGCATTCTTGTTATGAGAAGGGGTCATTCGAGCCTATTGCCCACCGTGATAGGGATGGCAATGCATTTTGGCACCCGCACCTGCTGGGCACCGTTGGGTGTCGGGTGTCCATCAGGTATATGTATAATAGTACAATATACACATTTATTGACATGATGAAATATTATTGAGAAATATATTACGATAAAATCATCGTAAAAGTCACAAATGAATAGTCTCAACAAGTCAAATTTCAATCTAATTGTCACAATACATCATATAAACATCCATAGTTCCACTAAAAAGAATAAAAAGTCATTATACTTCGAACATCATATAAACAAATATAGATAAATATTCAAGATCAACATTTATCCACCAGTCATCATAAATCTACCAAGTGGCATTCAAATCTATAGTTCAGAGGGTCAATAGCCTAGCAAGAAAGGGAAGCAGATTTTGTTACTTCAGCCCCATGGGTCACCCGTGGGTGAAAATCTACGCATGTATTTGGTTTGGAGACAAAGTGGGTTGGGACGGTCGTCCTGTATCGTGTTTCGTTGAGAGAGATATGTTCATCCCATGGATGGAATTTTACACCCACGTTCGTACCCGTCGAGTGCGAAACTCGTGGGCACCCGTAACCATGAACCATTATTTAAGGCTACGAAAATGTAAGCTTGCATTACGTGCTCAAGAGTCAAGACCACAGATCATAGATTCACAGTGACACTAACAGGGCCACCAACATTCCAACAAGTAGTATACTGCCTCTAGAAAAGTATATGCAGAAAACAAAAATAAAAAAAATTAGAGCATGCACTTGTGGGGATGTGCCACTCGTCCACTTGACTAATTGCACCTCTGTCATAAGATCGAAGCTGTGATATTGTATAGTAATACTTTGATCTCAAATTATTATTCATTTTAGGTTTGTTTTAAGTTAAACTTCTGTAACTTTTATTAAGTTTATTAAAAGATATAATAACATCTAAGATATTAAATTAGTTTCATTGAATCCACCATCTAACTTTTATTAAGTTTACTAAAAGTGTAGTAACATCTAGGGAAAATTTGCCACATCACAACCAAAGTGACGTCGATTTGTTAAAAGACACCGTTGACCACGTTATATGCTGACGAACACTTTCATTTTGTGTCAATTTGCTGAAAGACACCGAATCAATTAAAATAGTATTTTTTAGATGAGGAGGAGAGAGAAAGGTGAGGAAGTATCATTTTTGCCCTTGGTCAGTTATTTCTTCTTCCTCTCCCTTCCTCCCTCCCTCCCTTATCTCCTCTAGGTAGCGAGTCGCTAGCATGTGCCCAGGACGACACAGGCGATGTGTGCAGCAGGGCAGCGTGGCTCCTAGCCTCGAGTAGTGCGGCCTTGCGGGTAGCGGCAGCCCCACGGGCGCCATATGGCCTCACGATTGAGGAAGTCACCCCAACGTCGTGGATGTCTCTGCCCACTGCTGGCTCCTATTCCTATAGCGATGCAAGGAGGTGCAGCTCGGGCGGTGATGCACACTTCTTGACGACAGCGAGCGAGGCGTCGGAGATGGTGGCGAGGTAGACCAGCGAGGTGGCGCCGCGGCCAAGGAGGCGGGAAGGGTGGAACCTGTCCATGGTGCGATGGAGCTCATGGCGGAGTACCGGCGGAGTAGATGGGGTCTGACGGTGGGGAGAATGGTAACATGGGGTAGCACCGGCGCCTGCAGATAAGAAGGAGGACGAGGGCCAACAGGATAAGCAGGGCCATGGCGACACCACATATTCACATGCGTTGGCGGTGTACCGAAGAAAAAGAAGAGATGGCAAATGGAGGAACAAGATAGAACTGAGGACAAGGGCAAAAAGGACATTTTCCTCCTTCTCAGCTGAAAAATATTATTTTAATTGAGACGGTGTCTTCCAGCAAATTGGTACAAAACGAGAGTGTCCACCAGCATATAACGTGGTCAACGGTGTCTTTTAGCAAATCAACATCATTTTGGATGTCCAGTAGCAAATTTTCCCATTTATCTATTACACTAGGGCATGTTACCATCAAGTTTCAAATTTCGGCAAAACCCCACCAACCGAACAACTACATCCAAGATATCCTCGGTAGGTTGCCAGACTAAACATTGATAGAGACCTAAAATCCAAGGCAGGGTTTATAATCTTTCACACAATTTGTCTATTACACTCAAACACACTTTAGCAAATTTTCCTAGATTGGTCTCCTGTGCAAGTGCAGTTTTACAAGACAAGAAAATTCCCACATGTGCCTTTTGCAACTACATACCCAAGCATGATTTTATATATTTTGCAACATTTTTCAACTTGACATTATGAGAATTTCCATGAACATTGATTGTACCACTAGTGATTAGGGTTCTTGTGGTAACTTATTCATCTTGACTCAAGTTCTCTGGTCACAAGTGCTCAAAGTAAGATGCTACTACTATAGGTCCCACTAAAAAAGAGTCGACGTGGGGGTGAGTGGGTGGGTGTTAAAAGATAGCCCCTGGGGGTATTTTTTTTAGCTCTAGCCTGAAATTCGCTCTCATGGAGAGTCAAACTCTGAACTTTTTTTTTACTAGAGCCACCTAACCAACTCAGCTAGAGGCCTCGTGTCATAGAACACACTCAGGGTGTAGGTATTGTGAATATGTGCGGTATTTTGAGAAAAGAGTAAATTGCACCTATCGTGCAACAACTTGGCAGGTAGGTACAAATTGGTCCAACATCTTCTAAAGTGCTTAATTTAGTGCAATAACTTGACATGTGGGTGTACATTATTCCGACAACTTGTAAATTACTCATTTTAGTGCAATAACTTGGTAAATTGGTACATTCACAGTCCAAATGTTACATCAACAACATATTTTCTAACATCGGGTCATAATAAAAAGTCTATTCACGCCAAAACAAATTGTTACACATTATTTGGCCATTGATATTCGCGTTGCGGTGGTAATGTATTTAGTTAAAATAAAAACCTCCAATGTTTAGAAAGTTAATGTTATATCCTCAAATTAATTATTTTGATATAGTGATTTAATTTTTATTAGGAATACTTAATTTCGTATTCAGTATTGATGAGTTCACCCATGTTGTTTGCTACATATTTTATTATTAATTAAAGCCTCCATGCTTATTTAAAAAGAGAAAAATATCTAAAAGGGCATAAACAAACTTGCGTTCTATAGAATTGTTGAATAAATGAGCCGAAGCGCAAAACAAAAACAAAAACAAAAACAAAGGTTCCAAAGTATGTATCATAGACTTCAGTCTTTCTATAATTCTAATGGTGTTATTTTATAATATGATTGCATTTGGACTAACAAAAAAATAAGCCGTACATAGTTGAGAAGCAACAACCTAATAGAAAAATATAAAAATTATTCATAGGTCCATCTACTATGATTAATACATTGCTCTTGTAAAGTTTGGACTATAAATATACTGATTCGCCAAATTATTATACTAAATTAAGCATTTTTATAAGTTTTTGGGCTAATTTACACCCACCTATCAAGTTATTGTGCCAGCTTGAGCATTTTATATGTTTTTGAACCAATTTGCTATATGCTAAATGGAGGAGTTTAAGAGTTGTTGTACCAATTTACACCCACTTGACAAGTTGTTTTATGATGAATGCAATTTACTCTTTGAGAACTACATTTGAATGGCCCATAGAGAAATGAAAGGCCCTAGCAGAGTCTTCAATGACACGTGCTACACGCCTTAGCAGTTTCAACATGTCTTGATGGAGTCAGAAGTGAGAATCCTATTCGCTTCGGCCTTGTGCGGTGTGATCCTCTCATCGCTCAATGGCACCTAACTAGGCCCGGCCTGAAAGCTCCATGTTTGGACTTTGGAACAAGACACGACAGTGAAGGAACCAACAATGTGCGAGTCGTCCTCAACTGCTCACCTCAGTACTGTTACACCGCAATAAAGGCACGTTTATGCCTTATGATTTACTTCTGGTGGAACATCGGAAAAGAACGCTATGAGATTATTCAACCATGAGTCTAAAACAGTTGATGAGGTGGCTTTCCTCATACGAGAAGATGTCCCAATATAACTTAGCTACGCATAATGCGGCCTCACAATTAATATTCTTAGGTGCTACCGCTTCTCTTTTTTCTTCACGGGCCGTGTTTCTTTGGGGTGGAAAATTTTTTCCACCCCCTTTGACTAATAATTAAGGGTATTAAATAAAGTCAGTTTACAAAACTACCTTCACAACATTGAACTATTTTGCGAGACCTATCCAATGAGGTCTTTGACCGCACGATTAGAGGATGGTTACTGTAGCACCACTTTAGCAAAACATGGCTTAATTAGGCTCATTAGATTCGTCGCGTAAAGTTACACTCACCCCTAAATGGATTTTGCAAATAGACTTCATTTAGTACTTCATGCATACAAGATTCCTTTTGGAAAAAATTTTCGAATAAGCTATGAAACACGACCCTAATAAGAATTCGGCAAAACTCTCGCTGTCCTTTTAAAAAAAACAACCAGCAAACAGCGTGGCCATCTTCTCACTGTGTCATCGTACACATGCTAACCACAGTTCCACACTGCGTCGTCACTCATGCTACCTCAGTTAAAACACACTGATCCCTGAAAACTTTGCGCCTCACAATCTTTGCGAAAGTTTGAACAAAGTGCAACAATGGCTTTGGCCTTTGGACCTAAATTGTGCACTGATCGTGATGTTCCTTTTAAAAAGTAGTACAGTGTTCTTTATTGCGAAAGCATGCATGCATATCCTTTTATTGAACAACAATACCAACAATACCTTGCTTCTCTCACACAGTACGTAACACATATACTGCATGCATACATATGACAATCCAATCGTATTATGTAAACTAACGGATCTTGCATGCATTATTGTCCCAACGTTCATGTTCATGTCCTGAGGAACTCCTTGAACCAGTGCGCAGACTTCTTGGGGTACCTCTTGTTCCCATTGTTGTAATCCACGAAGTTCAGCCCGAAGCGGACCGTGAAGCCATTCCCCCACTCAAAGTTGTCCAGCAGCGACCACGCGAAGTAGGCTTTCACGTTTGCGCCCTCCCTGCAAAGAAGACACACATGAAGCACGGCACAGATGGGGTGAACTTCATGTTTCATGCCATCGATCTCAAAGTTCGATCAGCAACGGCTTTGCTGTTGAGTTTGTGGATAATCGGCTAGTGCTCGTACCTTATGGCGCTCAACAGGGAAAGCAGGTGCCTGTGGTAGAAATCCACCCTGGTGTCATCCTTGAGTGATTCCTGCAGTGTCACGGTCTTGTTGTTGGCTTCATCAACACCTGGGATAATCCCAGAAAAAAGAATTTTAGTTTCCTTTTTTCTTTTTGCCAGCAGGTTCTTGCTTGGTGTTGCAAATTAAAGTCATAGCAAGGTATGCAGGATGATATCCATCTGCACCATTTTCAGTGATGTAGATGGTCGGGTTGCCGTAGTATTGCTTGATGTACAGCAGCAGCTCACGGAGTCCTTCTGGGTAGATGTAGAGCCATGGTGAAGCGGCCTACATATGCCATCCATGGAAATGAATAATCGTTGTGCATGCATGAAAAAGTTAGGTGAAATTGCTGGTGATTTTTTATGTTTTTCTAGTGCTAAATTACCAATGTTTGCAAGTTACCTTGGGACCTATAGGGACACCATTTCGAACACCTAGTATAAATGTATAATTAGAGGATGTTAGTATATTGCCATTTGTAAAAGTTAGAAATACATATAATTTCAAATCAGGTCTCAAAGCAAGGCAAGCGAAGAAATGATATAAAGAGATCAATGGATTAATCCATTGGAGGCTACGATTAATTTGTTCCAGATGCCATGCTTGATGTTTGGAGTGTTTCAGGAGTTTTTAAGTTGACCTCAAGAGTTTAGGACTTCAACAGAAAAACTCTTGATGTTTGGTTAAAAGTATAAATATTTACCAAATAACATTAGTATGAAAAAAATGATGAACAGAAAGAGATTGATCCCTGACTCACCAGTAGTGTTCGCTTGAGAATCAGTGCTGTAGCTGGTGTTAAGGCCATTTGATGGAGACAGGTGGTCAGCGTAGTTTGTAGTGTAGTAGTTAAGTCCAATGAAGTCGAATGAACCCTTAACCAACTCGGATTGTTCTTTAGTGAACATGGGCAGGCGATTTCCGACCAATCCTTTCATGCTTGCTGGGTAGTCACCTCTAACAAGGGGGTCCATATACCTGGATGAACATTTCTAGTAAGATTTACGCCATCTTCTAAATTACTTGAACCATGGACTTGCATGAGAGTTACAGAATTTACCATCCAAACATGAAGTCTATGGCACGTTTTGCGGCAGAATTGCTGGATTTGGAGCTGGAGAAGGGAAGAAACCAGTGTGAGACTAAGGTTATCCCGATCATTCCCTTTTGCACAGCCTGCATTTGAGCAGCATTTGTCAGGCTCAGAGCCAAACCACATTGTGCTCTAATGGAATTCATCTAACAGAAACATCATGGGATGAACTTGGACGGAATACATGTTATCATATTCATATATATACCTGGTATTTCTCTTTGTACAAACGAACGGTTTCTGCATGTGCGAGCAGCTCATGGTGTCCCACGAGGTAAGGCTCTCTTCCTGAGTCCCCAACGCTGCATTTTCCCTGTTCCCATGGCGAGCACCGACCTGGCGCCTTTGTGCCTGTGGCGTAGCCTCCTGAGGCATAGGTGAAGGGCTGGTTGAAGGTGATCCAGTGCTTCACTCGATCGCCAAACTCCTTGAAACAGATTTCAGCGTAATCCTTGAAGTCATTTCTGCAACATCCATAATTTATTTATTTTTGGATGGGTAATTTTCCACTAGGATGTAAATAAACACTCAAGTAAGAACAGTGGTGATAACGGAATTTGAGTCCTTGTGGGAGGGGCTAATTTAACTGTTAGTTTGTGACTGTCAATTGCCAAATGAAAGGTGATATGCAATGCATGCTGCACGAGGGGATTGACTTTTCTTATTGAGTAGTTACGGACTCCCAGTATACAATTGCTAAAAGTGGACAAAGATTTCTTCAATATATCGACCATTATCAAGGGTATTTGAATTCTTACGTGTGAAGATGTTGACTTTACTTTTGTCACAGATATTTTTCAGGCATGGGTTTTAGATAATGGAAATAATTCCGGCCTTGGCCAAGAGGCTACAGCCAAATTTTTCAGGCATGGGTTATATGGCACTATTATTACTCGTGCTACTTCAATCTACCACCTTCTTTTGCTACGGATACAAAGTAAAACAGTTGTAGTGCAGTTAAAAATCTTTGCGTACACAGTACAATCGCACACACCTGGTATCTGTCATGGCTAACTTAAGTTTGGACTTACACGATATTAGGGCTGAGAAATCCTCCATATTTATCTTCTAGTACCTGAGGCGAGTCCCAGTGAAAAATTGTCACATATGGTTGCACCCCTGCAAATGCACAAGATTATATCTCAGATGTTATCAGGCGAAGCAAAGAATGAAACTGATAGGCCAGCAGGGAAGTTGCAGCCAACGACTGGGAGCGGATATTCAAGGAAAATATGTCAAGACATGAGTACCTTTAGACAGGAGCTCGTTGATCAAATTGTTATAGTAATTCACACCTTCTCTGTTAATCCCACCACTCAGACTACCATCTGTCATTCCATAAGAAATGTTATTGTGAAAGGCTTATCAACTTGACACTGTTATATGTCATTCTGTTTCCCTGTTCTTCTTTTGAGGAATCACAACTAATAAGAATCCCCAGACAAGAAAGTCATGTTACTTGGAAGAATTCTCGTCCATGAGATGGAGAATCTATACGCATCCATTCCCATGTCCTTCATGAGCCGCACATCTTCCTGCAATTTTTAGCGTGGCAATCTGAACCAGTATGAAGCCAGTTTTATTTTTTAAATTTGATTTTATTTATCCTTTAAGGACGCCTATGCATTTTGTCATGCTTGTGATGGACACCTCGAAATTAAAATATGCAATAAAGAACCTATAATAACTTCGATAGTAAATGTGATATTCATTTGGAAAATTAGGGCATCCAATTGAAATCCTTATATTCCTAGCAACCTTGTATAGATGGTAGGAATCCACTGCTACATCCCCGGTGCTTCTGTCTGCGATTTTTTCTGTCAAGATGAGAAAGAATGTTTAAGAATAATAAGGGTAACAAAAGTGTTTACTACACATATCGGTTCTTGTCACTCCAATTCAAATGTATTCTTATTAGCGTATTAAAAGAAAAGCTTTTGCGTGTATAAAGAAGTAATTAAATAAGCATAAATGCACATGCCTGGGTGCTGGTGTGTGAAGGTGTCCCAGATACTTGTTCCTTTGCCCCCCTCCTTCGCACCACCCTCATACTGCATTAGAATGCCCATAACAGCAGGTCAAAACAGAAAAACAAGACTTGATTCTCTTTATTTATTAGCTATATTTATAACCAACTGATTGCTGCATGCATATGCATATATACTAAGTGGAGTAAAATGACTTACATATTGAGACAAAATTTGTATTCTAAAGTAACCTTTTTTTTACAGAGGGAGCTAGCTATTAAGAAACGATTAATTGGCAGATCAGAGCAGCTGCAAATTTCAACCTTATTTTCTCCATTATATTATCTGTCAGTGCGTACACTTGTCCGGCCGGTACTCAAATTTCAACATTTTCAGGTTCTGAAGGAACTCTTGGACTCAATGAGCTCATATCCTTCTATCAGGTTAATTATGACTTTACTACTTGTTATCCATGCGAAATGTTCATTGTCCTGACTTAGTGACTCCTGAGGTATTAGAAATGTGTATGTGTATATACTCCTGACTCGGTGACTCCTGGCATTATACAACGAAGACGATCAGAGGCAGGACTCCGATGACCTCGTAAGTGAAACACCATTAGCCATTAAAGTAAGCTTCTCTATCTACCTGATAGGCCGACGAGGACGTCCCGAAGACGAACGCCTTGGGGAAGCTCCTCCGGCTGATCGGCGTCGTGCCGGCTGCATCATAGCGAGCATAGGCGCCGGAAGCAACAGCTACAAGGAGAAACGGAAGCAGGAAACGGCTGGTCATGGCGGCAGCTATATGCTCGCAGATGTTTGGTGTGTGAGAGATAGCTAAGCTTCCTCGCTGTATGTGATTGGCTGGGTGTAGATCTTCTTAATTGCCGCCCAATATATAGCGATCCAATAAATGTAATGTTCGTGAAGCATCGAAGGTTGTGGTCGACTTTGTTGTGGTGGGGACGAGACACCGACACAGAGCACAGTGACAGCGATAGGGATGCCTGACGGTCTCCTATGGTAGCAAAAATATATATATATTTTTTAGGAAAAAGACCTTAGCCCAGCTTTATAGAAAGCAGTAGATTATCTGCTGGGGTTGCCAGCTTTTCAGATCAAAGTTTCATGAAAGTAAACCACCCTTCTGCTAAGTTCATCTAAAGATCCTCTAGCAAAAGACTATGAAAGAATACAACCCGATAAAACCCTTCCTACCGGCTTCTAAAACCCCCTCCACTCTCTAATCTGTATCTGAAACACCAACTTCTTAATCACCACTACTATCAAGCTGCCGCAACACCAACAGTCTTCCCTTCAAACTCGCAATAGCATTGTCCAACGTCAGTATGTCCACTCTCTTGCTCAGTATCTTCCATCTCTGCATAAAAAAAACAATATGGAACATTACCACTTGGGGTGAAGCTATTACAACATTATTAAACACAAAATCATTACGGATTAGTCATAAACTCCAAGAAATACAACCAAATAAAAAGACATTCAGGATTTTAGTTTTTGGACTGATGTTCCAGAGAAGATTTTCTTGAAAAGATGTCACATTTCCAGGGATACAAGTCCAACCAAACACTTCTGCCATAATTGTCCAGCTAAACTTTGCAAGAGCACACCCAAAAATGATATGATTTGTTGTTTCTATAGCACCACACAATTTGCATTCAATATCTCCTGGCCAGTTTCTCTTCTTGAGCTGTTCTGCAGAATTGATCTTATCATTACAAACTTGCCAAAGGAAAATCCGAATTTTCAGAGGTAGTTTTTCCCTCCATATGTCCATCACCCTTTCATTTTCTACTCCAGGAAAAGTCCATTCTTTATACAAAGATGCCGTGGAAAATTTCCCATGCTTCTCTAAAGTCTAAACAACAGAATCCTCTTCCTGAGTCAATTCCACCTCTGTCAAATCTGATAGCTGCTCATCCCATTCCATGAATTCAATTGGACTTAAATTCCTTCTAAATGCCAGATCAATCTCTCCATTCTGTAAAATTTCCTCTACTGTTTTACCATGTTTAATTTTCAAAGGACATTCATCTGACCACACATCCTTCCAAAATCTTGGCTTGTTACCTTTTCCAACTACATATTTCAAACCTCTCAAACAGAAACTTTTAACCTCCATAATCCTTTCCAAAACTGAGAAGAACTTGCATTCCGACAACTATAAACACCCCTCTCACCCAAATATTTCTTTCTCAGCACTTGACAGCAAGTACTATCATCTCCACTCTCTAATCTATAGATCCACTTAGCCAGTAAGATTTGTTCATTATCCTGGTATCCGTAAATCCCAATCCTCCAGCAGGTTTTGGTTTAGTAAGCCAATCCCATCTTGCCATATGATACTTTCTTTTTAGACCCGGACCGTGCCAAAAGAAGTCCCCTCTAGCAGCATCCATTTTTTTTTGGTGAATCTCTAGTTGCAAAAGATAAAATCCCATGGAATAGTTTGGAATAGAACTTAAACTTGACTCTATTAATATAGCTTTTCCTCCTGAAGAGAGATTCACATTTTGCCAAGTTGGAAGTCGTTTCTCCACCTTCTGATAAATGTATGCTAAGTCAATGACAGACATGTGAGAATCATTAACCATCATTTCCAAGTATTTGCTTGGCAGGCTTCCTCTATTACAATTAAAGATATTTGTCACTCTAATCTGTTCATCTTCCAAAACACCCATCGCAATAACTTCACTTTTCTCATAATTGATCTTTAAACCAGACATGCTTTCAAAGCAATACAGAATAAATTTAACATTTATCAGGGTTTGGTCATCTATTTCCATAAAGATTATTGTATCATTTGCATACTGTAAATGAGTTAACCCTCCTTCTACCAAATTTGGAACTAGCCCTTTTATTTGTCCCGCTGTCTTGGCCTTATTAAGCATTGTCGCCAGTGAATCGCTAACCAAATTGAATAGCAGCGGTGACAAGGGATCGCCCTGCCTTAATCCTCTAAAAGTTCTAAAATATGCACCTGGAACCCCGTTAAGGTTTATTCCTACTCTCCCTCCCTCTATTATCTGCTTCATCCAATCTATCCATCGGTCTGGAAATTTCTTTCTTCTAAAAACTTCCATCATAAATTGCCAATTAACCATATCATATAACTTCTCAAAGTCTAATTTTAGGATGGCACCACTTTTCTTCTTAGATCTTAATTCATGAAGCACTTCATGGAGAATTACCACACCATCTAATATATATATCTACCAGGAATAAAAGCTGTCTGTGTATTTCTAATCAGCCTGTCTGCCCATGGGGTTAGTCTCAATGTCAAAACCTTGGTAAACAATTTGTAGTCCATATTTAGAAGACAAATAGGCTTGTATTGCTTATATTATCTGCGTCTTTTTGCTTCGGAATGAGAGAAATCAATCCATAGTTCAATCTACTCATATTCAGCTCGCCTCTAAACATTTTATTGAACATCTCTAACATTGCATCTTTTATCTGATCCCAAAAATTTCTATAAAACCCCACAGGAAAGCCATCAGAACCAGGTGCCGAATTTGTATCCATATCTTTTAGCGCTGTCTCAATCTCTTCCAATGTTGAGCTTCTTCCAATGACAAACTCCCCTCACTTTCCCACATGTCTGCACTGATGTTGGTGTTCCCAGTTTCTCCCCTACCAAAGAGTGTTTTATAGTATTGTTCCACATGCAACCCTTAATTCCTGACTATCTTTGATCTCTCTATCCCCATCGTTCAATGCAAAGATTGTACATTTTTTTCTTTCTGCCATTTACTACTCCATGGAAATATCCTGTATTCGCATCTCCCTCCAGAATCCATTGTATCTGTTCGAAGCTTAGAATTTGTTCCAACTCTTCTTCAATTTCGTACCGTCTTTTTCAAAGTCCTTCATTTAATCCAGATTTTTCTGCTATTTCCTATAAAATATATTTTTTTAAAAAAAAATCCAAATTACTGATAAAGTTATAGGTCTTTTTTTTCTTTTTTAAAAAATCTCAAATGCTTGATTAGGCGTGCGTCATCTATGTTAAGTCATTATAGATGCGGAGAGGTGCCAACGGAAGAAAAGGAAATTTTGCTTCAGGTGGCCTGCACGTGTGCCAATTTGCCAACCATGCATTCTTCTAGGTGCATCTGATCCGGCCACAAAATCTAGGAAATTTGCATTCTTGCTTTGCATAAAGACATGATGGCAACTGGCGCTGGGCCTGGCAATCCAAAGGTTCCTTGTGTACCTCTGAATTATTTTTCGGCTCGCTTGCTCCACAAACTTCCTATGCCAGATCATGAACCTTATCGATTGCTTTTCTTAACAAACAGCAAACAGGCATGGAACTCTGCTTGATTCAATTCTCTTACAGTAAAGAAAGGTTTATAGATTGCTTTTTGCTGGTATGTTTTGATGCATACTTCAGGAATGGAATTTGCTCAAGTAAATCATCGATAGGCGGATGCTTACATATATCATATCCACAAACACTTAATTACCACGTAAACATACATGCACGCCCATCTCCTACCACGGAAAAAATAATTAGCTGAAAATATGAGCACCGCCTGCACTGAGTTGGATACTAGAATTCTGATGTACAGGTTCTACCAAAAGATCCTAACCAACGGAGAGCTCAGCTCTCAGAATGGACATTTATTTACTTGAATGATAGAACATACAACATCCCCACGGTCTGCCTGTCCATCTCCAATATATATTTTGAGCTCAACCCATAACGATCTGAAAGCTCCATTTTCCCACAAACCAACGGAACCACTTGCTGTGCTGCGCGCCCGGCATGATAGATGCGTCTGATATTTACACCACAACAAACGCAAGTTTCAGATTGGTCACCCTGCTCGTTGTGTAAC
The DNA here is from genome assembly GCA_900205405.1 of Echinochloa crus-galli. Lineage (NCBI taxonomy): Eukaryota > Viridiplantae > Streptophyta > Magnoliopsida > Poales > Poaceae > Echinochloa > Echinochloa crus-galli. Next base: position 7,385,923 of record OAMR01000001.1, on the reverse strand, counting down.
ACACACACGCTGCCATACACGAGCTGCGTGCCCTCTTGCTGCTTGCAAAGTTCTGTTACGAACACACAGATAAATTATCTGTCACGTTCTCCGTTATTCAATTCCTTTTTATCCGCTCCATATATGGAGGACGTTCACCGCCGGTTGTTTCGTGTGTATCACTGTATCAGAGATCCCCCAGAGCCTCAGAGTTGCAGCTTCCGTGAAGGTAAATTGAACATGCAGATTGCAGAGAGAAGGCAAGATCGAGGCGGAGTGTGGTGAAGTTCTGGCATACTCCCGCAGTAGAAGGGGGCAGAGCCAGATGTGTTCTGAAAGTCGTACATGTCCAGCATTATGCTGTTGTGTTGTTCTGCACAACAAAGAAGGGGACGGAAAATGTTTCATGTCTGATCTCTAGACGCGGCACATCTTGCAATAGATTGGCAAAGTATGTACTTAGAATTGAAGGAACACGAAATCAAGCGAGCATACGCGACGTGCTTTGCAATTCAGTCCCTAATGCAGGAAAAAAAGGACTCAAATGCGGCGGCGGTGCGATTTGACGATGCCGCATCGTGCTCGGCCGGTTCTTTGGCTGTGTGCAAACACACACTCGATCATGTACACAAATACGGCCACGCGGCCAGCCTACGGCAAGGCACGCACGCAACACTTGCGTACAGGAATACAGCCACACGTCCAGCCAACTGCAACGCACGCAATGGTTGCCTCAGACAATGGTTGCCTCATACAATAGTTAGTAAAATCGCAGTGCAGACACACATTATCACTGCTATTTTACAGCACAATAATCTCTGCAAAGTCTACATGTCATGCCATTGGTTAATCTGATAAGTGCTAGTGACCACAAACTGCAGCTAGACCACACTAGTCCACAATTAAACTTGCAGACTGACTCAACTGCATGTGAAGTTCTGATCAGAACCAGGTTCACCATTTCTAAATACAATGTGAAGTAAAAACTGGCACAAAACTTGCTACTGTTAAATTCATAAGAACTTTCTGCTCAGTACTACTCTATTTGATTGACAAATACTATCAGATACAGAAGATGACGGTGCGCGCTAATCTTTAGAATGCAGTCAAAGTTTCTAAGTTTTCAGAGTTTCTGAACATTTTCAGAGTTCGATCAGAGCAAAGGAAATATTGGGTGGAAACCACAGATTTCTAACATTTTCAGAGTACCATCAGAGTCCAATCACATAGAACAGATCATTATATAAAACCTTAGGGTAGGGTAGACTTTACTGCAAACTAGTAAACTACTCAAATATTATTCATCCTATTTAAGGTAGTTTGCCCTTTTGAATTGCAGATCCACGAATCCTTAGCATATATATGTATGAAACCTTAGGGTGAGCTGAGCAATGCCAGTTCTTGTAGCAGCCTATCAGTCACAACTTCTGGCTTCCCAATTTTATTCTGGCTTCCCAACTTTATTCTTACATGATGCAAGCATAAGAACAGTTTTTGTCTCTGTATGTTAAGTTAAAACCCTTACACTTGTTGTATCTCTCATTACATGTCTGGTACTGTTGACGCAAATCTCGGCCAACACACGAGAGAGCACTTGAAACGAACAGAAGAGCAGCAAGTTCGCGCGAACCGGTCTGACCGGTTTGCTTAACCGGTCTGACCGGTTTCTAGGGTTTCGTTAGAATCAAGCGTTCGTGAGGTAACTACCAAGCTTACGTGTTGGAAGACGGCAAGGTTTACGAGCAAACCGGCAAAGAGATAACCAGCGCACTTACGTGGCGAAGAACGACTAATTTACGAGCAAACTAGCAAAGACCGTCGAAGCTCTCACCCGGGAGGGACCCCGTCAGGGTGTGGACGTCGCCGGCGTGCCCTAGGTCGACCAGCGAGCCTTAGGACGTCATCTCTGGTCGTGGAGATCAGCGGACGAGCAGCATGGAGGTTGGAAGAGACTAGGGTTTGAGGAAAAGGGTGCAGATCTTGCTGAAGTCATATCTCTCTCATCCGGATTCCAAATTAGGCGTTCTACATATGCATCTTGATCATCTCGATGAGAGCTACGCAATGGTGAAGTCCAATTGGCATTTTGACACTTTTACAAAAACCGGTCTGACCGGTTTGTGCACACCGGTCAGACCGGTTTGCACTGTTGTGCCAATTTTGGGTGTCAACACATGGCCCCCTGTTTCTTGATAAAGCTTGCGTAGCAAGAAACATTTGTCCAAGCCAAAACTGCACTGAAACAGTGATAAACACCTATACATCAGTCACATCTTGGCTCTAATGATGAAGAAACTCGACTGTGCACATATCTTGGTCTTCAAGACGATGGATTCACCATGCTGCTCATATTCTTGCATCTCCATGAGATATGAACCTGAATATACAACACTTCGGCTATGATTGTCTGGAATTCAGTTCAAAGCCAATATCACACTTCAATTGACCATGGATGCACAATTGACCCAATTACAATGAATAGCAATTGGTCTTTTATCTTTTATAATCACAAGTGAGAGTGTATAATAAGCATTCACCAGCCTCATATTTTTGGATCATAAACCCCCAGCCGAAGTAAAAACATATCCAGCTTGCTTATTAGTGCAAAATATTCCAACCGGCCTCATAAATGAATATACCACAATCACGATGAAAATGGCCAAGATTAGATTGTTTTCAAGAGTTAACTTGCACTACCACAATAAAAAGCACCTATGCACCAAATTGTAAACCATTATGGATGCATAAAACGACTAAATTGCTTTAAATGTTAATTGGTCTTTGAAAGGACCTTGATGTCGCCTAGAGGGGGGTGAATAGGCGGTTTCTGAAAAATAAAACTTAGCAGCGGATTAAACAAAGAAGGGGACGGAAAATGTTTCATGTCTGATCTCTAGACGCGGCACATCTTGCAATAGATTGGCAAAGTATGTACTTAGAATTGAAGGAACACGAAATCAAGCGAGCATACGCGACGTTCAAATCCGTGGACTCACTCAAATCCCTTCTCAAATCTTGCAAGGATTGTCTCTAGGGAGTTGAGGGATTGAAAGGGAGGCTCAAAGGTGTGTTTCTTATGTGTGGAGTCGGCAGGCTTGAGAAGAGGGGGCGAAGGGGTATATAAACCCGAGCCCCCGTATTAATCTGTAGAGCCCAAGAAGCCGCGCGTCGTCCAGGTCAAGGTCGCCGAACAGCAGCGGGCCGGAGTACCTTGCTCCAGAAATGAACGTGTGTAATTCTGTACCAGACTACTCCGGGACGACCCTGGATACTCCGAGAATCCCCAAACCCGAAGGGGTACCCGGAATAAAAATGTTCTGGCCCTATCCCGGATATTCTTGCTCCAGAAAAACAGCAAGAATATAGTGTGCCGTGAGTGCACTTGTGTCTCTCATAGGTACTTGGTTAGATCTGTTTGAGCATTAAACCATCCATGACACGATCGACACGCATCCCCCTTGATAGTACGGCGTTACCTATATACTCAAGATCAAAGATAAAAACTATATCAACCCTTGAGCTTCAATGTCTTCATCATGTTGCTTTTCTTCAATATGACACCTTGAGGGTTTGCTAGCATTCTTGTCTCCTGAGCATACCATCCAAGAACTAGTGACTTTGGATTCATCGACCAATATGCTGAACACTCAACTTCATATCCATTTATAAGTCACTCTGTACTCTTGTGATAGTCCCAGGAACAACAGCTA
>OAMR01000001.1:7363225-7378782 GCA_900205405.1 Echinochloa crus-galli | reverse complement strand
CTAGCAAATAAATTACTATCATCAATCGATCTTTTAGAAATATTCATAATAGCATCACTAGTAGATGAATTAATTAAAAATGCATGATCTGATTGGGAGTTACTTGTAATGCATACCTTGCTGAAAATTTTGGAGAGACGTGGAACCTTGATATAGATGGTGTCGTATTTTTCTTGATGGTAACCCACATCAGTTGCTTTCTGTAGAAACCGGTCAGACCGGATTATAGGACCGGTTAGACCGTTTTTCTCAAATTTACTGGGAATCACCAAGTCATGACATGTCAGTGCCTCCTCTTTGCCTCCAACGCCATGATCTTCAACATTTTGGTTGGATGAACTTTTTCTAGCCATGAATTGGCTTTTATTGATAACAGAATAATCGCTAGACAAATACACAACTCCATGTGGAAATTCAAGCACAGCTGTTTTCTTACTACTAACAGGGTTTTGTACAGCCAAGCTTGTTTATTTTATTTGAACAGATCCAGATTGTTCGGTTGTTGTAATTACCGAACTATTAGTCAAATCTGAATCGTTCTTCTTATTACCATGAAAAAAGTTAAGATACTTCTCAAGAAGAGCACGTGTTCTTGCTGATTTTTCATTAATTTGGCTAGAATTATTAGAAGCATTTTGAGTCAAATCATGATTATTAGTACTTGCATGTTGTGCTGAAAAAGTAGATGCAACATTCACTTGAGGGACATGTTGTACTTCATATGATGGTTGAGAATAACTGGCCGAATATATAAAATTAGTTTGGCCAATCTTCTCATGCATCGGCATGCTTTGAGTTAAATATTCTGAATTTGTTGCCGATGAATAAGCATATGAAACGCCTTGCTGAATAGTATTAAAATCATTAGCACATGATGTCTCATAAAGATTGGCCGAACTCACTGTGTTAGTTTGGCCTTGATAATTATTCATCGGCATACAAACTTGTTCGGCAGCCGATGTATAAGGATAATGTTGTATGTTGCTAGTAGTGTTAAAATTCAGATTGTACAAATTATTTAGCATGGGTTGTTGCAAGCAATTTTCAGAATTATAAGCAGCATAATTAAAACCATCTGAATAATTACTAGCCGATGCAATATGTATACCACTATTATGACTAGCAACATCAACATGAGAATTTGTGGTACTAGCAAAATAATCATTAGAAACATATGATGTGCTTGTATGCTGTACCTCAGGCATGTTGTAGTAATATTGTTGTGGTGCATATGAATAACCCGCCATGATAAGTCTTGATGCTTCTAGTCTTGTGATAAATCCAAATATTCAAAATAATCCAAGCAATCAATGACCAAGACTTTGCTTCTACTTTAATCTTCAATATGGAGCAACAAGCAAACCACAATGCGATCGGTTTGAGCAACCTGATGCAAAATCACAAGTATAGATGTAATCGGTCCCAAAAGACCAGATGCAACTATAATAGCGAATCAAAATAATAGATCAATTAAGTATAAGGCTAGGGTAGAAAAATTCGGTTGCTTTAATAACCAGAATTATCTTTCCCCAGCGGAGTCGCCAAAATGTGTTGACGCAAATCTCGGTCAACACACGAGAGAGCGCTTGACGCGCGGGTCGCACAGGCTAAATAGCAGCAAAACCGTGACCGGTTTCTAAAGTTTCGTTACAATCAAGCGTTCGTGAGGGTAACTACCAAGCTTACGTGTTGGAAGACGGCAAGGTTTACGAGCAAACCGGCAAAGAGATAACCAGCGCACTTACGTGGCGAAGAACGACTAGTTTACGAGCAAACTAGCAAAGACCGTCGAAGCTCTCACCCGGGAGGGACCCCGTCAGGGTGTGGACGTCGCCGGCGAGAGCTACGCAATGGTGAAGTCCAATTTGCATTTTGACAATGTTTACTAAACCGGTCTGACCGGTTTGCAAACCGGTCTGACCGGGTCTGACCTCTTTTCCCGAGTGCAGATCTTGCCGAAGTCATAACTCTCTCATACGGAGTCCAAATTAGGTGTTCTACATATGCATCTTGATCGTCTCGGCGAGAGCTACGCAATGGTGAAGTCCAATTTGTATTTTGTCAACGTTTACTAAACCGGTCTGACCGGTTTGCAAACCGGTCTAAACCGGTCTGACCTCTTTTCCCGAGTGCAGATCTTGCCGAAGTCATAACTCTCTCATCCAGAGTCCAAATTAGGCGTTCCACATATGCATCTTGATCGTCTCGACGAGAGCTACGCAATGGTGAAGTCCAATCTGCATTTTACCAACTTTATCCAAACCGGTCTGGCCGGTTTGTGCACACCGGTCAGACCGGTTTGCACAGCCTGCCAATTTTGGGTGTCTCTCTGAACAGAATCCAAACAATGAGCTCACCCTTTATTATCCAATATCCATGCAGAATTTTCTTTTACACTGCAACAAGCGAACATCTTATTTGTTTTTCTCATTACCAGTCAACACTCTTGCGTGCTGCTTATTATTAGCATCTAATCTTCCATGCTTATTTCTTGAGGAACGCCTTGAACCAGTGGGCAGAACTCTTGGGGTACCGCTTGAGCCCATTGCTGTAATCGACGAAGTATATCCCGAACCGGACCGTGTAGCCGTTCACCCACTCGAAGTTATCCAGCAGCGACCAAGCGAAGTATCCTTTCACGTTTGCCCCGTCCCTGCAATGACTCACAAGTCACAAGTCAGATGCAATTCTTTCACCATTGTATGAGCTAGCAGCAGGTTGAGTACTGGAGCTCTGACCTTATAGCGCTGTGGAGGGCAAGGAGATGCTTGTGGTAGTACTCTATCCTGGTGTCATCCTTCAGGGCTTCCTGTAGCGGTAGACTCCTGTTGTTGACTTCATCAACTCCTAAAATATAGAGTGAAATATTTTCAAGCATTCTTCTCTGACTTTTCTAGGAGACCGAAGAAATAACCTGATTTACTCATAGCAAAGAGACAAATGGCAGCAAAAGTTACCGTTTTCAGTGATATAGACCACAGGATTGCCGTACTTTTCCTTAACGTAAAGCAGCAGGTCACGGAAGCCTTGAGGGTAAATGTAGAGCCAAGAGGAAGCCGCCTGCATAAAACCGCGTTTATGGAAATAAGTGGTCCCACATAAAGGGGGAGGGTGAGCACAATCCAGTGCCCACTTACCATCCCTTCCCACATGTCAGCACCTCCGAAACGTCATGAAAAATCACAATGTCGGTTGGAAAACTAAAACATGTCTATAGATCTAGTACAAAAAAAAAGAGAAATCAGGTTGTTAGGTTTCTTTTTATTGAAATTTTGTGAGAGGTAGATACATGTGGAACCATTACGGCAATACTGTGACTATTTTTATTGATTTTATCATAACCTTATTGGGGGCTGCTACCGTGTTCTATTGGAAGGCAGTATTATAGATGGCCACCGTGCCGTGCCGGCACGACACGCAGCACGGCCATGCCGTGCCGGCACGGCACGGCGCCGTGCCGCCGTGCCGGCCGTGCCGTGCCCTGTCTCTTATACACATCTAGATGTGTATAAGAGACAGCGCGTGCACCGTGCCACCGCTGTCTCTTATACACATCTAGATGTGTATAAGAGACAGCGCGTGCACCGTGCCACCGCTGTCTCTTATACACATCTAGATGTGTATAAGAGACAGCGCGTGCACCGTGCCACCGCTGTCTCTTATACACATCTAGATGTGTATAAGAGACAGCGCGTGCACCGTGCCACCGCTGTCTCTTATACACATCTAGATGTGTATAAGAGACAGCGCGTGCACCGTGCCACCGCTGTCTCTTATACACATCTAGATGTGTATAAGAGACAGCGCGTGCACCGTGCCACCGCTGTCTCTTATACACATCTAGATGTGTATAAGAGACAGCGCGTGCACCGTGCCACCGCTGTCTCTTATACACATCTAGATGTGTATAAGAGACAGCGCGTGCACCGTGCCACCGCTGTCTCTTATACACATCTAGATGTGTATAAGAGACAGCGCGTGCACCGTGCCACCGCTGTCTCTTATACACATCTAGATGTGTATAAGAGACAGCGCGTGCACCGTGCCACCGCTGTCTCTTATACACATCTAGATGTGTATAAGAGACAGCGCGTGCACCGTGCCACCGCTGTCTCTTATACACATCTAGATGTGTATAAGAGACAGCGCGTGCACCGTGCCACCGCTGTCTCTTATACACATCTAGATGTGTATAAGAGACAGCGCGTGCACCGTGCCACCGCTGTCTCTTATACACATCTAGATGTGTATAAGAGACAGCGCGTGCACCGTGCCACCGCTGTCTCTTATACACATCTAGATGTGTATAAGAGACAGCGCGTGCACCGTGCCACCGCTGTCTCTTATACACATCTAGATGTGTATAAGAGACAGCGCGTGCACCGTGCCACCGTGGCCCATGGGCGGCACGGCACGGCGCCGTGCCGTGCCGGCACGGGCCCGCTGGCGACCGTGCCGTACCGCCCATGGGCCGTGCCAAAAGGCCGTGCCGCGGGCCGTGCCGCCGGCCCATGGACCGCATGTACACATATAGGCAGTATGGAATTGTGCTTGGGGGAGGGGAGACCACTGATATTTCTGTTTGCTTTGTATTTTTACCTGAGGGCCTATAGGGACACCATTTCGCGTACCTAATAATAAACAGAAGTAAGTTAGTACTTGTATATCAACAACAAAAAGGCAGGAAAGCTTGTACTTCCAAACCTATCTCAAATGTTGCTAAAGAATCATTTCAAGCAGAGGACTCAATCAAATATAAATGACATGACATGACCCAATAAAATAGGTACTACATCTTTATTATTCTTAAAAAAAATAAGTCCTCTATTTTGATCTAGAATTTCGCAATGATAAGCTGCCATGCGGATTCACTTTTCTTTAAATTAATATAAGATCGACAAGAGCATGGTCTAGAAAAAGATTGATAAGAGGAATGAAGATCATTGGCTTCATTCAGGTGACTCACCAGTAAGATTAGCCTGAGAATCAGTAGTATAACTGAGGTTGAGGCCATTTGATGGAGGAAGGCTATCCGCGTAGTTTGCAGTATAGTAATTGAGTCCGATGAAGTCAAATGCACCCTTGACCAACTCAGATTGTTCCTTTGTGAACTGTGGCAAGCGATTTCCAACTAAACTTCTCATGCTTAGTGGATAGTGTCCTTTAATGAGGGGATCCATAAACCTAAAGAGCACTCCTATTATTAAAATTTTGATACTACTATAAACTTTGACAATCACTTTATTTGAGGTCGATACAGAATTTACCATCCAAACATAAAGTCTAAGGCACGCGACGCTGCATCAACATTGGATCTAGAGCGGGAGAAAGGAACAAACCAATTTGTGACCAAAGTTATTCCAATCTTTCCCTTTTGCACAGCCTGCATTTGACATTCAAATTGTAAGACAGTGGAAGTGAAGAACACATTTCATGATCGAAATGTTACTATTTGGCAAAAAGACTTAGCAATACATTCTAAATAACACGCTTATGTATGGATAAGATCATAACCCACTGCTCCCTTTAATGCTAAATATGTCTATTAGGAAGGATGGTGTCCAAGGTATGACACTTTGGACGTACTGATAATATAGATATCGGTAAAAAATATATTATTTTAAAAAGAAAGAGCCATCAATCTTATGCTGTCAATATATATGATATTTTAGCTATTGATAATAGCTATCATAAATAAAAACGTCTGACTAAGAACCAGCCTAGATGAAGTTGTATTTGGAACTGGAATCCGGGTTGCTATTAGTTAACACATCATGTTTTCAGTTTATAAGGCCCAAAACACATCAAGGTGTTGTAAACCATCGAACTTTCGTTCTCCTATGAAAATGTACAAGTTCTGAATATATCCATAGACTAGAAGATGATTTTATCTAATCTAGAACAGGTAGTTGCTGTGTTATGGTCAACGTTTCATTAAATTCCAGTTCACAAACATTGCAGTATAAAACCAGCTCAAATCCTCATAAACTTATTATCCATCATTCACAAATTGCATCGTCATGAGAGTTCATCACTTACCTGATATTTTTCTTTGTACAAACGTACTGTTTCTGCATGGGCGAGTATTTGATGGTGGCATACAGTATAAGGCTCCCTTCCTGAATCCCCAACGCTACACTTGCCCTGCTCCCATGGGGAGCACCGGCCTGGCGCGAACGTGCCCCATGTGTACCCTCCTAAGCAGAAACTCAAGGGTTCGTTGAACGTGATCCAGTGTTTCACTCGGTCACCAAACTCCTTGATGCAAACCTCAGCGTAGTCCTTATAGTCGTTGCTGCAACAGAAACAGGTACTTCTATTTGTGAGCGACTTCAGTGTGTTCATAATAACCTACAAATTAAGCATGGAGGAAGTGCTATCGTCACTTTGCCATGGCAATGTCAGGGCAAGAGCTTGTGCTTATGAGGAATAGTTTTGTTTTCAGATTTTTCTCTCCTTTTTTTCGTTCCTTTTTTATTAGGGACATGTTGTCAATTTTTTAAATAACTAGGGTTTTTTTAGTTTTTTTAGTCTAACTGTCAGCTCGTATTCAGTTCACTGTTAGAGCTTCTTAAATCCAGTCGTCGCTTTCCAGTTTAACATATGCATGCTGGGTTAGTTTTATGTTTGAGCTGCAAAAAGGACCAAGAAAACATGACTTACATGATATTAGGACTAAGGAATCCTCCATATTTATCTTCTAATGCCTGTGGCGAGTCCCAGTGAAAGAGGGTCACAAATGGTTGCATCCCTGCAGATATATTTATATTTCATTTCATAGTATTAAGAAGGCCAAAAAAATCATATGATGCAGTAAAGGGTCCTTGTGTGAGGCACACCTTTCAACAGAAGCTCATCAATCAAATTATTGTAATATCTGACGCCTTCTCTGTTTATTCCACCGCTCAGACTTCCATCTGTATAAAGATTCAGACGTGTAAGTTAGGTGTATCCTGGACTCTGCAAGATATGCAGGACAGGGAATTGCATCAAGTCTGAACAATTAATCATTCTCACTTGGAAGAATTCTACTCCAGGATATGGAAAACCTGTAGGCATCCATCCCCATTTCCTTCATGATGCTCACATCTTCCTGCATTTTATGAATAAGCTTACTCCGATAGAAACAAACATCCTGGCACCACTTGGAATACATCACTGAATTTCGTACAAAAACTAATTTTTTGGCCAAACTTAAAAAATATATATTAGAAACAGGACAGCTAAGAACTGATTTCCTACCTTATTTTGAACCCTGTTTTGCCAAACTTACAAAAAATAGTGTTGTACTACTTATTTTGGTAGTTGGATCGGTTCAAACTTAGGGTGTGTTTGGTTAAAAGGGATAGGATGGTCCCATCCCATTTTTTATTGATCTTGTTGAATGTTGATAAACTTAATCAAAGAAATATCCTGGCACCACTTGGAATATGAAATTAATAAAATTCTTAGAAAATGAAATATTGACCAAGTTATAAAAAATACATTAAAAAGAAAATACTCCTTTTTTTCAAAAGAAGGAACTGAATTACTACCTTGTAGCGATGATAAGAATCCACTGCCACGTCCCCATTGCTCCTGTCGGCTATTCTATCTGCCAAATCAGACAATCCATATGTTACGAAGACGAATGGTTGTTGATTTATTTTTTCTTGCCATTTAACTTGTATGAGACACACAAGTTGCTACTGGCCCCGTCCATTTCCCCTTGCCCCCTTTGGACTATGTCAAGTAAGCTGCGCTGCCACAAGTAAGATCAATAATTCAACAACTTGCTTCATATCCCGTGTTCTTTTCGAAAAAAAATATCCCGTGTTCAACAAAGCAGTCTATGCAGAAAATGGAACTGAATGGGTAGTGACAGGTTGACTAATCGCCTGACTGATCATGATGTGATTGTGTGAATTGGAATTGTGACTTATGAGTTTTGAGTGTCTTATTGAACTGCAGGCCAACCTTTCGTTTAAAAAAACTGTAGGCCAACCTAATCATTGACCAGTAAAGATTTTTGTGGAATAAACTTGATCTTCCTTGATCTTCTTTGGGCTATCTCACTCTGGATAGACAGGCTGGGATGACATATTGACATACTTGCCGAAAATTATCAAGAAAGACTGTTGAGAACAGAAATGTGATCAGGCATTCAGACACACATTTCTTGAAGTAATGATAGAATACTATATCCTCTGTTAGTAGAAAATGAGAAATGTACCAGCCATAAATACCTACAGTACTCAGCTTCTTACATACATCTTCGCCGTAGTTGGAATACTGATACTTTGAAGATAGATATATTCAGTGGTTTAAGATTGCGATGGTCTGTAGGTGCTTCAGAACAAGTTTCAACACACACACACAGAAAGAGAGAGTGTACATGTACATGCCTGGATGCTGATGACTGAAGGTATCCCAGATGCTCGGACCTCTTCCCCCCTCCATTGCACCACCTTCATACTGTGTTTATGTGAGCATAAAACCAACTCATCGTTAGCATCAGCATCAGCTAAACCTTTGGACATAGCTAATGCCCAAAGAATTGTAGGGAACACTCACCTGATAAGCCGACGAGGCCGTCCCGAAGATGAACCCCTCGGGGAAGCTTCTCCGGCTAATCGGCGGCTGGTCGCCACCATCGTAGGCCGCGGAAGCGGCGGCTAGCAGGAGCAGGAGCAGGAACGGGAGTAAACGACGACCAAGCATCGCAAGAACTGCTCCTCTCACACCTTCCATGCAAGACGCAAGAGTGGAGGAGATGGTACCTGCCACGACGGGCTCCACTTGGTAGCCGCTAATAATGCGTTGGCGCCAACATGGCCGGATGGGGCGACAGGGACATTAGAACCTGTATTCTCTTATCTCGGAGTAGAGATGCCTCAGTTCACTTCATCATGTGATTGGTTGTTAACAGCTGCATTATAAAAGCATCTATTTCGATCCGCTCATTATAATAGAACGATCCTCTCACACGCTGGTGAGAGTCTGTTTGACCTGACATGTGACATGTACTGGAACTTAGTTTAACGGAGCAATCATTTGTTATTGGAAACAATATTTTATCCTCTATGTCACGATGAATGAGAGAGCAAAAAAGGACATATTTGGGAGAGCTTCATTCCCAAAAATACAGCTCTAGTTTCATCAATTTTATCTTTTTCAGCTCCACACTCCACAAATTCCAGAAAAATATAGAGCTTGCTCAACATGGTTGGCTACCAACATGACTCAGCCAGCTCTAAAAATTGTAAGATTTTCTGGGAAAATACTTTCTTGCCTTTGGTTGTTGTATTGTTTGTTGCTTATTTGTTTTTTAGATTTTTGGATTCTAGTAGGGTTTTGTTGCACACAAAGATACATGTATTTTTACGTTGTTGATTTGAATGCACGTGATCGAGCTGACCGAAACTTTATCCATGGCATTGTGTTACTAGCCTTGCGTTGCGTGCCCCGCCCGACGCCAGTTGCTACGCGGTTGGGCTTCGTCGGCCGGCAGGATCACGGCGATCGATCGTGTTCTCTTTTTCCTACCTGCCCTGCGGGAGCGTTCCTTGATGATTTCAAGCCTTCTGTGCATCGGACAAATTCCCTTCACCATCGCGCAACCCACGTACACGCTCCATGTTTTCTCACAAGATATATATAGCTTTCAAAATCAGTACGCATCACGGACACGCGATAGTGAAAACAACGACTCGATCTCACCAACAACGCACTAGTTTTCCCAGTTAATTATTCGCTATCATATCAACACTCTCGCTAGCTGCAGGCAGCAGCTCAGCATCGTCGTCTACCATACATGACTATTTCTTCAGAAACTCGGTGAACCAGTGGGCGGAACTCTTGGGGTAGCGCTTCAGTCCATCGTTGTAGTCCACGAAGTTTATCCCGAAGCGGACCGTGAAGCCGTTCACCCACTCGAAGTTGTCCAGCAGCGACCACGCGAAGTAACCCTTCACGTTCGCCCCGTCGCTGCAGTGGATCACACAAGTCAGAGATGCAGTAGCTGTCGCATCAAATTAGAACCTGTATTCTCTTATCTCGGAGTAGAGATGCCTCAGTTGTCTTCATCATGTGATTGGTTGTTAACAGCTGCATTATAAAAGCATCTATTTGGATCCGCTCATTATTATAGAACGATCCTCTCACACGCTGGTGAGAGTCTGTTTGACCTGACATGTGACATGTACTGGAACTTAGTTTAACGGAGCAATCATTTGTTATTGGAAACAATATTTTATCCTCTATGTCACGATGAATGAGAGAGCAAAAAAGGACATATTTGGGAGAGCTTCATTCCCAAAAATACAGCTCTAGTTTCATCAATTTTATCTTTTTCAGCTCCGCTCTACAAATTCCAAAAAATAAAATACAGAGCTTGCTCAACATGTTTGGCTACCAACATGACTCCAACCAGCTCTAAAAATTGTAAGATTTTCAGGGAAAAGACTTTCTTGCCTTTGGTTGTTATATTGTTTTGCTTATTTATTTTTTAAGGCTTCTGTATTTTCCTTCGTGCTGCTACGGCACCATGACTCAATGCTACCTCTTTTTTTTCATTGTGCTGTATATGCATAGCTCTGCCTTTAGAGGGCCTGGTTGCGGTTAATCTGCATGGCCGGCGTGGTGCTCGAAGCAGCATCGAGAGTACATAGGCCAGTTTTAATGGGAGTTTGGCATTAAATATACTTATGTGGCATAGGAGAGGAGTTTCATCACCTTTGACATATTTATCTAGTTTCTAGTCTACATAACCGTAAAGTAAAACCGTGCATCGAGACTAACCTTATAAGATGGTTGGATTCTAGTAGGGTTTTGTTGCACGCAAAGATACATGCATTTTAAGTTGCTGATTTGAGTGCACGTGAGCTGACCTGACCGAAACTTTATCCATGGCATTGTGTTGCTAGCCTTGCCTTGCGTGCCCCGCCCGACGCCAGTTGCTACACGCGGTTGGGCTTCGTCGGGCGGCAGGATCACGGCGATCGATCGATCGTGTTCTCTTTTTCCTACCTGCCCTGCGAGAGCTAGCGAGCCTAGCGTGTCTTCTATGCATCGGACAAATTCCCTTCACCATCGCGCAACCCACACGCTCCATGTTTTCTCACAAGATATACCTTTCAAAATCAGCACACATCACGGACACGCGACACTGAAAACAACAACTCTCAAAAACAACGCACTAGAGTTTTCCCAGTTATTCGATCGCTATCAACACTCGCTGCAGGCAGCTCAGCATCGTCTTCCATACACATGAGTACATGACTATTTCTTCAGAAAGTCGGTGAACCAGTGGGCGGAACTCTTGGGATAGCGCTTCCGTCCATCGTTGTAGTCCACGAAGTTTATCCCGAAGCGGACCGTGAAGCCGTTCACCCACTCGAAGTTGTCCAGCAGCGACCACGCGAAGTAACCCTTCACGTTCGCCCCGTCGCTGCAGTGGATCACACAAGTCAGAGATGCAGTAGCTGTCGCATCAACTGTATGGCTAAAATTTGCAGTGAAATTGCACTACAGTACACCGTGTTGCATGAACACGAATCTATGCATTGCACTGTGTGTGGCATGAATTAGATGCAGCTGTGAGTCGATCTCTGACCTTATAGCGCTTTGCAGCGCAAGGAGGTGCTTGTGGTAGAACTCTATCCTTGAGTCATCCTTCAGAGCTTCCTGGAGTGAGAGGCTCTGGTTGTTGGCTTCGTCGACGCCTGAAATGGATATATACCATATTTTTTTAGACGATCTTAGTCCTTGCAGGAAAGGAGAAATATTTCTTTTGAAAACGAAGGGGAGGTTACCATTTTCGGTGATATAGATGGTAGGGTTGCCGTAGTTTTCCTTAACATAAAGCAGCAACTCACGGAAGCCGCGAGGGTATACGAAGAGCCATGATGAAGCAGCCTACACATAAACCATCCGTGGAAATGAATCATGAATCATTACCCACGCATAGGAAGGGGAACGAAGTAACCTGTGTGACCTGTTGTTACCTGACGACCAATAGGGACACCATTTCGGAAACCTAAAACAGACAAGGTTTATTTTGTATATATCAGAAAGAATGGAGTAGAAATACACACATGTACGTTCAAACCAAATTGTAAATCCTAATGTAGAGTAATAATTTCAGATAAATGACTTAATGTAAAAGAGACTACAGGTGATACAATTACATGATTATTGTCGGAAATGCTACAGGTTTGTGAAACAAGAGTATTAGCTCTGTTTTATAGTTTTGCTTCATACATGCATTTCACAAATAGAGGCAATGAGATATTCTTCATTGATATCAAGCTGATAAGTGAACAGAAGTAGACTGACCGTGACATCTGGAGTTCTGGACTTACCGGTAAGATTAGCACGGGCATCAGTGTCATAGGTAAGGTTGAGGCCGTTTGATGGAGGAAGGTTGTCAGCATAGTTTGTAGTGTAATAGTTTAAGCCGATGAAGTCGAATGCACCTTTGACCAGCTCAGATTGTTCCTTTGTAAACTGTGGTAATCGATTCCCGACTAATGCTCTCATGCTTAACGGGTAATCTCCTCTAATAAGGGGGTCCATGAACCTAGAACAGCATTCCTAATGAGAACTCTTTTTTTTCAGGCTGACTTTAATACTGGAATTCTGTGAGGGTTACAGAGAATTTACCATCCAAGCATGAAGTCAATGGCACGCCTGGCCGCATCATCATTCGATTTTGAACGGGAAAAGGGAACAAACCAGTGTGAAACTAATGTTATTCCAATATTTCCCTTTTGCACGGCCTGCATTTTACAATCAGTATATGATGCGCGTGAGTGATGAACTGGTACCAATATCGGAGAAGCTCAAATTTGGAGAGTACCAATTGATTTGTTGTTCATTTGCAGAACTGAAAGTCTGCATTGCTCGGAGAGTTCATCACTGACCTGATATTTTTCTTTGTACAACCGGACTGTTTCTGCATGGGCGAGTAACTGATGATGACATGCAGTGTAAGGTTCCGTTCCTGAATCCCCAGCACTGCACTTGCCCTGCTCCCATGGCGAGCAGCGGCCTGGAGCAAACGTGCCAGATGCATACCCATTTGAGCAGAAGGTCCAGGGCTCATTGAACGTGATCCAGTGTTTCACTCGGTCACCAAACTCCTTGAAGCAGACTTCAGCGTAGTCCTTGTAGTCATTGCTGCAACAGTTAAAGTTTGATAACTAGTTGCCAACAGTTTGAAAAATATGCAATAGAAATGTAGGGCTATTGCAAACTAAATGATAATTTTTTTTGTTATTTGCACGATATTGACAATCGTTCATAACATTTTCAGTTGAAGTAAATAGTGTGCTGAGGACTAAAAACTCGCGATACTTACATGATGTTAGGACTAAGGAACCCTCCATATTTATCTTCTAATGCCTGAGGTGAGTCCCAGTGAAAAAGGGTCACAAATGGTTGCACCCCTGCATACATGACGTATATTTGCTATGTATATTTGATATCTTTCGAGAATATAAAATCATGTGGTGTAGTACTAAAAGATACGAACTAAGGAACATTGTGCTTGTGCATTGCCTACCTTTCATCAGGAGCTCATCAATCAAATTGTTGTAGTATCTGACGCCGTCTCTGTTGACTCCACCGCTCAGATTTCCATCTGCCATTGGACCCAGATGACGTTCAAGTTTGTTAGATGAGTTTGGACTTCGGAAGATACTCCTATATGCAAGACAGAGCATTGCAGCACGTCTCAACAGCAGGTCGCACTTACTTGGAAGAATTCTAGTCCATGATATGGAAAACCTGTAGGCATCCAACCCCATATCCTTCATTATGCGCACATCTTCCTGCAATTTTTTTTCGGTAAGTCACTATGTTTCAGTGATATACTAGTATTATTTTGGTATTCAAACAAATTTTAAAATGATTGAGATTAATCATCCAATTTTTTATAGAAGTACATTAAAAAGCAGAATACCTTTTTTCCTTTTAAAATAAACTAAGTTGCTACCTTGTAGAGATGGTAGGAATCTACTGCCACGTCCCCGTTGCTTCTGTCAGCGATTTTATCTGACAAATCAGATTCTTGTTAAATTCAGAGATGGCTCATTATCCATTGTTTCTGTCATTTAAATTCAACAATAAGCACAAGTTGCCCCTGTGCCTGTCCAGTGCCCATTGGCCCTTTGACTATGTCAACAACTAAAGTTTGCTGCCACAAGTAAGATCAACAATTCAACAGCTCACTTTCATCTTCCGTGATCAGGAGAACAATCTACTGAGAAAATTGAACTGAAAAGGAAGCGTGAATTGGAATTGTGGCATGAGTGGATTGCGGGTCAAGCTTATCGCTAACCAGCAAAGGTTTGTATAGAACGAACAAAATCTTCCTCGTGGTGATGTCACTATGCGCATGTGTAGACAGGCTGGAGTGGCATATCTTTCTTTAGGAGGAGGATTCTTTTTGAGCCTGTCTTAGTTGCAATTATGCATACTAAATTACGATATTTTCCAGTGAGTGCTCTATTAGCTTGCTGTAAGTTGTGTCTAAACCTGTGAAAAAAAACTATAGAATGTGGTGTTTAATTCTCCAAATATGTGCAGCTTCTAGCTTGCATATTTTGATTTAATTTTCTGCCAATGATACATATATACAGTGATGAGTGATGTTTTGGACTACTTTGTGTTTTTGCTATGATCTCCTGCCTTTCCAGTAAGGTTGTACTACCTCTGGTTTTCATTACATGACCCCGTGGCTGGAAACTTTGCCTAATTAGCACTAAAGTAGCTGCCGGAAACGTCATATAAACAAAATGGAGGTAGTAATATTGAAATGAACAGCTTTATGTATCCATGATTGATGCAGTGGTTAGGATAATTTCCTTATTACTTTATCTAAAAAATTACAATATTGTGCTAAACATGATCATGATCCTCCTTATTATATGACCTAGAGATGTATGCATGCAGGCCTGGGTGATAGAGATGATAGAGATGTATGCATGCCTGGGTAGCATTATCATGGACCTAGAGAGGTTATAGAGATGTATGCATGCCTGGTTGCTGATGAGTGAAGGTATCCCATATGCTTGGTCCTCTGCCCCCCTCCATTGCACCGCCCTCGTACTGCATGGGAACACATGAAGCCATCTCGTCAGATCATATGCCATAACCCATGACCTTGATCCATATATAGCTCCCTAGCTACGTACTTATCTTCAGTCTACGAGTGTTCAGGTGCTAAACCCTTTGACAGAACGAACTTAATTTCACCTGGTAGGCTGACGAGGCCGTCCCGAAGATGAAGCCCTCAGGGAAGCTTCTCCTGCTGATAGGAGGCTGGCCAGAGCCAACGTACGCGTCGGAAGTCGCGGAAAGAAGAAGGAGAAGCTGGAGTAAAAGAAGACTACCAAGCATCGCAGCTACTCTCATAGCCATTGGATCTTGCTGGTGATCTTATTGGGAGAGGCTCCGTTCGATCTGAATCCCAAGAGCTGCAGCGCCGCGCCATTTTATAGACGAACTGACGGATTGTGTGAGTCTGTACTGAGACGTCCGAAATGCGACGTCGTCTTCCCTCTTGGCGAGTGGTG
>OAMR01000001.1:7327007-7363129 GCA_900205405.1 Echinochloa crus-galli | reverse complement strand
TTTGAGAATATAAATCATGAATAACTTTTAAGTTGTTGAGTTTGAAATTGTAAAATTATATGAATAGATTTATTTTAAAAAATACTTTCATAAAAGTATATACATGTATCATTTTTTGACAAATATTTTTATAGAGATAAGAAGTCAAAGTTGTGTTTTGAAGATCATATCGCTGCCCTAAACGGCTTCCTTTACCAGTACGGAGGGAGTATACAACGATTTCCTCATATCGCTGCCCTAAACGGCTTCCTTTACCAGTACGGAGGGAGTATACAACGATTTCCTCATATCGCTGCCCTAAACGGCTTCCTTTACCAGTACGGAGGGAGTATACAACGATTTCCTCATATCGCTGCCCTAAACGGCTTCCTTTACCAGTACGGAGGGAGTATACAACGATTTCCTCATATCGCTGCCCTAAACGGCTTCCTTTACCAGTACGGAGGGAGTATACAACGATTTCCTCATATCGCTGCCCTAAACGGCTTCCTTTACCAGTACGGAGGGAGTATACAACGATTTCCTCATATCGCTGCCCTAAACGGCTTCCTTTACCAGTACGGAGGGAGTATACAACGATTTCCTCATATCGCTGCCCTAAACGGCTTCCTTTACCAGTACGGAGGGAGTATACAACGATTTCCTCATATCGCTGCCCTAAACGGCTTCCTTTACCAGTACGGAGGGAGTATACAACGATTTCCTCATATCGCTGCCCTAAACGGCTTCCTTTACCAGTACGGAGGGAGTATACAACGATTTCCTCATATCGCTGCCCTAAACGGCTTCCTTTACCAGTACGGAGGGAGTATACAACGATTTCCTCGTGGTGATGTCACTATGCGCCTTTATTCAGATGTGTAGACAGGCTGGAGTGGCATATCTTTCTTTAGGAGGATGCTTTTTGAGCCTGTCTTGGTTGCAATTCTGCATAGGTTTTTAACTAAATTACAATATTTTTCAGTGAGTTGTGTCTAAACCTGTGAAGAAATCTGCCACCTCCGACAGTATAAATGTGACCATCAGGCATTAAGACATTCTTTAGATTATATAGCAGAATATTATATCTCTCTACTCGCAAAAAAAACTATAGAAAAGTGTGAAATTCTCCAAAGATATATAGAGATCGAGCACGAAAATTTAGTCCTAGACAAAAGCATGAACCATATGAGCACAATAAAGATGGACCTAGAGAGGTGACAGAGATGTATGCATGCCTGGGTAGCATTATCATGGACCTAGAGAGGTTATAGAGATGTATGCATGCCTGGTTGCTGATGAGTGAAGGTATCCCATATGCTTGGTCCTCTGCCCCCCTCCATTGCACCGCCCTCGTACTGCATGGGAACACATGAAGCCATCTCATCAGATCATGCCATAACCCATGACCTTGATCCATCCCTACTTGCATTGCCGTCAGTCTACGAGAGTTTAGGTGCTAAACCCTTTGACAGAACGAACTTAATTTCACCTGGTAGGCTGACGAGGCCGTCCCGAAGATGAAGCCCTCAGGGAAGCTTCTCCTGCTGATAGGAGGCTGGCCAGAGCCAACGTACGCGTCGGAAGTCGCGGAAAGAAGAAGGAGAAGCTGGAGTAAAAGAAGACTACCAAGCATCGCAGCTACTCTCATAGCCATGGGAGCTTGGTGCTCGATCTTATTGGGAGAGGCTCCGTTCGATCTGATTCTGAGTCCCAACAGCGGCAGCGCCGCGCCATTTTATAGACGAACTGACGGACTGTGTGAGTCTGTACTGACTTCTGAGACGTCCGAAACGCGACGTCGTCTTCCGTCTTGGCGAGTGGTGATGATCATCGGCATCACAGCAGTGACATTTGGGCCTAGCTCCGTAATTAGCCTCTTTTGAAACGACTCGGAGAGCCAGTCATGACATGACAGCTCAGTTTTAGCTAACAGAGAAATCGAAAGGTGTGATTGTGTGGTTGAAGTTAACAAGAGCATCTCTGACAAGTAGGTGTTTTGGGCTTCTGAATTGTCTTCAGAGGAAACGTAAGAGATCGAGCCAAGTGCCTTTGCATTGCTGGGAGGCGCTAAAAGTCACTATGAAAACCAACAAGAGGGCCTTTCAAAAAAAAAAACGACAAGAGGGATGAACAGAGATGAGAACGCCCACACAGCAAGCGACCACGTGCCAGCATGCGACGACGAGGGGGACAAGCAAAAGAGGAGGAATCTGGGGTTCCTACGTGGCTTGCCGAAGCGGGTTAAAATTTAATGGCTTTGAAGTTAAAAATATTAGATCCAAATTAGAAATTTATATCAATCTTAGGTCAAAATTAGAAATCTACGTTAACATTTTAATTGACTAGATTCAATAGTTTCTAAAGTTAAATCAACATCTGAAACTAATGCATTCACCATTTTCAGAAATATACATTAACATTAACATTTATCATAGTCTATTTCAACATCCCCAAATAATAAATTCAACATTTATGAAAATTATAGTTTCTGAATCGTCTTTTTCATCGGCAGTGGTGGTTGGGACAGTTGCTGCGGCGCATGTAGAGGGGCAGCGGCGGAAGGAGAAACGGGAGTAGAAGACGACTCCCGGCCATCTCTGTCCGTGTGACGAAGAAGACGAAGAGGGGATCGAGCTTGTTCTTAACAGGCTAGGCTCCCCTTGGCACCGCATACGTAGGCTCATGGCAATTTGCAATGCCCAAATCTTTGCATTATTTTTCTTCCTTGGGTGCTGGCCACCGTGACAGGGATGTGCATTCACCATTATCTGGTTTTCATATTATCTCATCAGTCCCAGTTGAACAAGTGCTAAACAGAACTGTATAAACTACATGTATATATAATTCGTGCTTGCAGCTGGGCATCGATCTCTGTCGTAATACTCCGTACTAAGTTGGTGCCTCAGTTTCCGTATTTCATTAAGAAAAAAAGATAGAGGGAGTACCACGTGTCTTTGCATCAAGGAGGCTGGAAGTTGCAGAGACAAACTGACAAGAAAGAAACAACAGAGATGAAAAACAGGCACACAGCTGACTGAACACCACCGGGCTTAGGCCGAACAGTCTGAAGGCCCGGCCCATGGAAACACGAGTTATTCGCTGCTGGCCCATGGGCGCTTAATCGACGCATTTCACGACAAACAGCTCTGAGCTGAACCACAAGGGTAGTCCAAGTCAAACAGCACAAGTTTCCCTTAGTATACAGCAAAAAAAATCAGTACATTACCCTCGCTTATGGTCATGAAACTTCTTAAAACCCTGTCAAACTAAATCACTCAGTAGTCAATGGGGCGTCCAGCTGACCAGCATAACACCTGTCATCTAGAATTTCAAAAGGAGAAAACTACGAAACCCAGGTTGACAAACTCTACCCCTTTCACCCAGTTTCTCCAGTGATGTACATATAGACATGACGCAGTTTTCAACACCGCCACAGGTCTTACCATTACTATCCATAGATCTGGTCATCAATTCAGTCACGGTGGCTCGTGATTTTGGCTTTATCTTTCTCAGCTTGACAATTTGCACGCTGCATTTAAATGCCTCAGACTCTTCAGCACCAGGTCGCAATCAGCCAGCTTCTGCAGAAAAAAGCTAGAGGAGATCAACTTTTAGAGATAAGAATTATTGTCTTTTATGTAAGGTTGTTAATCTCCAAGATCCTTTATGTAATTTCAGGACTTTATCACTTGCATTATTTCAATATAATTCATTCCCTGCTCGAATTATGTCTCGATAAATAAATTTGGACACATGAAAGCAGCACGCCCGAGCTTGAGCTAGGATTTATTCTTTCAGATGGAACACAACTATACTATCCCTATGTTTCTCTAGTAGACTGCAGGTCTGCAGCCAAAAAAAATCCTTATCGGAATCTATGCATAAGTGAACTGTTTTATTTTCAGGACTGATTCAGAAGCTAAGCATTCATCAAAATGGCTACTTTAATTATGCCGCTGTTCTGTAGCAACCTTTGGTCAGCACCACCAAGTTGTCGGATGCACCAACTCAATTTAATGAAATCATAGGACTTCAATGTTAGGTTGATCTCTCAGCCCACACGGTCCAAAGGCCGTGGGCCTTGATCTGCGCCCTGATCGGGGGCGCCCAACCCAACCATTGGTTGGTGGGCCCCTGTCATCCTGCGCTATAAAGAGAGGTGGGGGCCGCCGGCTCTAGTCACGAGGTTGAACGTGAGCCGTCAGACCCACCGACATACCAATCCGATTTAGGGTTAGCGCAGCCAGTGACGGGAAGACCCGCCGCCGCCGCCACGACTTCCACGCCGTCCTCCGCCGTTGTTCCAGGCCAAAGCCGGTGGCGACCAGAGGGCCGGCAGGATCTACGACCGCGACCATCGACACTGGCACTGCACGTCGCTGCCTTGCGCAGACCGTCATCGACAGAACCTGAGATGGCTTCCTCCGCCGGAGGCGATGGTATAACCAACTCGTTGTTCAAACATGTTCTTATTATGTTCATCATGTTTTACTGTCAAGATTCAAGTTTTTCCCATCTAGATCTGTGGCTAGTGATCCGTTTATTTTAACAATGATAACAGTCGCCTTACTAGCGCATAGATCTAGAATTTTGGGATAGAAATCAGACGAAAATGGATCCGAATCGGATCGAAAGACAAACACACAGAAACACGATCTCGATGGATCGGACAGAAACACCACCGTACCGCGGGGGCAAAGACAAGAAATCCTAACCCTAACTTACCTTGCGCGGTTGTCACCGCCGGGGCAAAGAGCACCACCACGGAGCCCATCGACGGCGGCGCGCACACTAGTAGGTGCACGCGCGCGTCGGCGAAGGGGCCCGTGGCGGTTTCAACCCACACAAAAGCCTCTGTGGCTCACAATCGCTATGCGCTTTCAATTTTACAAGGTCGAGCATTCCATGAACTTATCTCTTGTTCCACAAAAACGGCTATATGGGACAGGTTAATATAGTGACTTCAGCTCCATTGTCAAACATGCCGCATTCAGCTCTACTGAATTTGGTCCCAGGATGTAACACCTATATCACGTGATCTGAAAATTCTATCCACCTCTGCGCATAAAACTACAGCTCGACAAGCCAAACAGCCAAGATTAATGGCGCATATGTTCTTCCTCCTGCTACTCTTGCTCCTCCCCCACTCATATACTATTGCTCAGCACAACATCAGCTTGGGGTCTACTCTGAAACCTGAGGGACCAAACAGATCATGGCTTTCGCCCTCTGGTGACTTTGCCTTTGGTTTCCAAACCATGGAGACCAACTCCTCCCTCTATCTACTTGCCATCTGGTTTGATCAGATAGATGAGAATACAATTGTTTGGTACACCAATGGTAGCACACCAGTGTCATCTGGTTCAAGCCTTCAATTCACCCATAATGGTACGCTTTCTCTCCGCGATTCCACTGGAGCTGAGGTTTGGAACTCCCAGATTACCGGTGGTGCCTATGCCTCCATGAAAGACACTGGGAACTTTGTGATTTATGGAGTGGATGGCTCCCCCAAGTGGCAAAGTTTTACTACACCAGCAGACACCATCCTGCCATCCCAAGAACTGTCTAGTGGGACTATCCTCCAAGCTAAGCTTATGGACACTGATTACTCAAATGGTCGGTTCATCCTCAGTCTCGGAAGGGATGGCAATCTGACTTTCAACACGGTTGCTGTTCCAACTGGATTCAACTATGATGCTTATTGGTCCACTAACACAAGCGGAAATGGTGGGAAGCTGGTCTATGATACAAATGGCACGATCTATTATGCCTTGGAGAACAGCACACAGCGACCTATCAGTGTCATCATGCTAGTAGAGATGGACTCCACAAATCAGTTCTATCATTGGGCAAAACTTGACCCAGATGGTGTTCTTCGACAGTATAAGTATCCAAAAAGGGGAGCTGGAAGCAATGAGTTGCCTGCAGTAGTGCAAGCAGTACCGGCAAATATCTGCAAAATTATGTATTCAAATTTTGGCAGTGGAGTGTGTGGATACAACAGCTATTGTGTGTTCAACTGGAACCAGACAGAAACGGAATGTGCTTGTGCCCCTAACTATTCGTTCTTTGATCCAGAAAGAAAGTACAAAGGGTGCAAACCAGACTTTGCACTGCAAAGCTGTGACTTGAGGGAGGCACAAGTACCAGAGGAGTTCCAAATGATTCCGATGAATAACATTGATTGGCCTCTTCGTGCCTACGAGCAGTACCATCCCATGAACAAGACTATGTGCCAAAACTTGTGCTTGACCGATTGCTTCTGTGCAGCTGCAGTGTTTGATCAGGATGGACATTGCTGGAAGAAGAAACTGCCTCTGTCTAATGGAAATGAAGGGAGTGAAGTTCAAAGGACAGTTTTTCTCAAGGTACCAAAGAATAATTCTTCACATGATCTACTGAATGTTGAGACCAGAAATAGGCTGCCGGAAACGTCATATAAACAAAATGGAGGTAGTAATATTGAAATGAACAGCTTTATGTATCCATGATTGATGCAGTGGTTAGGATAATTTCCTTATTACTTTATCTAAAAAATTACAATATTGTGCTAAACATGATCATGATCCTCCTTATTATATGACCTAGAGATGTATGCATGCAGGCCTGGGTGATAGAGATGATAGAGATGTATGCATGCCTGGGTACTGTGACATAAAGCCCGAGAATATACTTCTTGATGACAACTTTATAGCCAAGATATCAGACTTTGGCCTTGCAAAGCTGCTGAAATCTGAGCAGACACAAACAAGCACTGGAATCCGAGGTACCCGAGGATACTTTGCTCCAGAATGGTTCAAGAATGTGGGTATCTCTAGTAAAGTAGATGTGTACAGCTTTGGGATAGTCCTTCTAGAGATCATCTGCTGCAGGCGGAACGTAGACCTTAAAGCCACCGAAGAGGAGCAAGTTATATTAACATTCTGGGCATATGACTGCTATCGGTGTGGCCGCCTAGACTTGTTAGTTGAAGATGACGAGGAAGCAATTATTAATATGAAGATGGTCGAAAGATTCACAAGAGTCGCACTTTGGTGCATACAGGATGAACCAACGATGCGCCCAACTATGCTTAAAGTGACCAAGATGCTTGATGGATCAATAGAGGCTCCCCAGCCTCCTATTGACACTCCAGCCTTCATAAGTTCACTTCTGTAAAATGGCATTTGTAGGACTCTTATTTGGAAAATGTTTTTTTCTGTTTGGGAGCCTTATCTTTTAATTTTCTTGTGCTATAGAAGGTTGATGGTGGTGTGTATTACACGGTACTTGTATGTTGCTCCGACTGACATTAGGGAAGGGAGCTTTCCCTCTTGTTGACCATTAAGTCATGAAGTATGTTCTGTTTTCTCCTTACTACAAAGAGAATGTCACCAGCAAAAAAAAAAGGTATCATGTACCCAAGAAATAATATCTGATAATCATAGCTATTTCCTTGCTCCATGGATTCATCTTACCCAATTAATAAAAGTAGGCTGGCAGTGCCTTCCAAGACAGATGCATGTGCATGGATTGTATTACTTAGTGGATAAGTGGATATATCCTTGAATCCTCATACTGGATTTAAGGGGACTTTCAATTTTGAAACAAGAAATATACCGAGTTCGAAGTGCCTACAGTTGGAGATTCAGAAAAAATAGCATTATTCTAGGTTGAGTGTATGGACGTACTAATTAGTAAGCTATGCGTTACTGTCCCAATGCAAAGACAGGCTAATAACTGGAGAAACTCCAAAATGAGCCGGGGGAAAGTAGGACAGCTTTAGGCCAAGGTTCCATTAGTTCGAAAGTTACATCGCCAGCCTCCTGAATGTATTATCCTGTTACTTCGAGCCAACTGTGTCCTAATTTTCCCACACACAAAAAAAAAAGAGTTCCTAATTCCTACCCTTTTGTCACGATTCAGCATAGTACAACTAAAACCAGTGTGATGCATTTGCTCTTTGGGATGGTTTGGGCTTCACGAGATTAATAGTAGAAGTGTAGAACTGTTGAAGTAAGATGCCCGCAAAAAAAGAAGTAAGATGCCAGCGTGCTACTGTTAGAACTTAGAACTTGGAACCAGAACACAAGAGGTCAGCAAACTCACCATCCAATCATCCCGGCATCTATCTGGCCGCGGACGCCAGAGGCCCCCCGACGACGCTCCCGCTTCAACCTCGGCACCAACGGCCGCGCCGGCACGGACCTAGCTAGGGTCCCGTTCCCGCCGGCCACCGCCGCCATAGCCTCCCGCAGCGGCAGCAGAACACCCGAAGCCGAGCTGGCTCGGCAGCTCGTCTCCGCCGGCGCGGCCGGTTTGCCACCGGGGAGCGCGGCGACACCGCTCCCGTCTGCCACGGCCCACGGGGGTTAGGCGGTGCCGGCCGGAATTTGTTTTTTTTCAACAACGGTGCGGGCCGAAACGGACCGGGGGCATTCATTGTCGGCCTCGAACACTCTCTATGCTTTCCAGCCCATCATCAAAAATAGGAGCGCCTGCAACAGCCCAGTATCACAAACCTTCTTTCTGTTACCACACGCATAATTTCAGGACATGTGATGCATCCGTCGTGAGTTTGCTTTGCGGTGACCAAAGAAGCCCGGATCGTGAGTTTAGAGAAGCCCGGATGAAAATTTTCAGCTGAAATCATCTAACCATCCGTCAGTCTGTTAACTACCCGTACGTAATTAACGTGATGCCAGCTCTTGGGCAACATCGAGCTATCTGAAAATAACGAAAAAAAAAACGAAGCGCGCACCAAAACGTAGTTTCAGAGAACCCCAAGACGCAAGCGCCTCAAATTCAGGTCGCCAGCACTGCTCCCCGAACCAACTACCTTGTCGCGTAACGGTAATTTTGGGCTCGATCCCTGGACGCCCCCCGTGCGGCGCGTACGTGCGCAGCAGTTAAGGCAGTTCTGTGGGTTGTGGCCATGGCAATTGGCATACACACACGTCCTCGGTGGCACGCTGGCCGGCGAGCTGGAAGGAGGGGGATGGAAATCCCAAACGCCTTGCCATAAATACGACGGCATTGATTGCGCGACGGACACGCCCGCCCGTTAATTCCGTGCCGCCCTTCGCATCTTTCAAATTCCTTCCATTTCCATCCATCCCCCTCTCGTCTTGCTTCCGGAGCAGCGCCAGAGCAGAGCGGCGAGCGGGTGCCGCGGCCCGGCGAGGGAAGGGAGGCGCGGTGGAGGGAGGTGGGTCAAGGGAGGAGATATCATCGAGAACCCCGCAGCTTGGGGGTCCCTCGTCCCGATGCACGCGTGCTTCCATGGCGGCGGCGGCGGCAGCGGCGCGGTCGCCAAGTCCGTCGGCATCATCGCCAAGAGCGTACGCCACCCCCACCTGTTTGCTCTCTTCTCCATGGCGCTGATGTGATGTGATGATGTGATCTGATGTTGTGTCCGTGGCGTGCGCAGATGAAGGCCTTGTCACTCATCAAGGTGAGGGCGGCGGGCGGCGGCGATGGTCAGCCGCGGCGAGGGCGGCGGCGGCGCCGGCGGCCTCGGCGGAACCCGGAGGCCGACGACCCGCAGGACAAGGACGCCGCCGGGGCAGCGTCGTCGTCGTCGTCCGCGTCGTCTTCCGCCAAGATCGCGCCGGCGCAGCCGCACGAAGGCGAAGCCGGAGATCACCACCGATCCGGCGGCGCCCGTCACGCCGTGCCAGTCCGAGGACGACGAGCACCAGCGGCTGGTACGCGATCCGATTCGTTTCGATTTGATTCGATTCGATTTCACGCTGCTCTGCCTCCGATCACTTGCACTATGCGGTGGCCACCTGACTCCACCGTACCAGAGCTCGGCTCGTACAGCAGCGAGGCAATAAAAGATTTGCATTGCCGTCGTAAACCATGATATAGCTTACTACAAGTATTTCATTTCAAATTCATGTTACGATCGTTGGTACCACTACTCCCAATCCAGCCATCTTTTCGGTGATGGGAGTACGCCTCTCCTCTTGCCACTAGCACAATAACTGTACGCCTGGCGATAAATATGGCGGCAGAGTACTTTCCTGTAGCAAATTAAAACCCCAGCTCAATGTGTGCCGACTGCATAGAATCTTAGTTCTGCCACTGTCTTTTGTACCAAAGTAGTATTTCACATTTTCACCTCACAAATATGTGATCTGCTCTGCCTTTTTTCTGCCTTCTAGAACAACGAAGCATGACGCTGATCGTCTTTTAATTCCCCATGATCTGCTTGTGCCGCTGATTCTGATGGGTGATGGACACTGCATTGTGTGGGGTTCACAGGATGGGATCGGAGAGCTGGAGTACTCAGCGTCGTGCTCGGCGTCGGCGTCGGGCGGGTCCACCTCAAACTTCTCCGGGCCATCCAGTGGCAGCGGCAGCGGGTCGGCCAACAAGGTGGACTCCCCAATTCTCGGGCTCGTCACCGAGGCCGACAGTTTCACAAGGGCAGGCCAAGCGAAGCATCGCCACACAAGGAGACGACGACAGTGACACTTACCTGGAAAATTATACATGTTCATCAGCTTGTTGCAACACATATCCTCTACTGTGACAACTTACATTGAGCCAGAACATTCTTGCCGATGACATTTCAGCCAAAATACAACTGACTTTCTCCAGGCAGATGGACCAAACACTCGTCTTCCGCCAAGATCGCGCCGGCGCAGCCGCACGAAGGCGAAGCCGGAGATCACCACAAGGATCGCCTCGACGCCCACGGGGAGCGGGAGCAAGGAGGAGGAGAGAAGCACGAGCACTGCGACAAGTGCTGCTCTCCCATGGATGACGGCGGCGGCGGCGCCGGCGCTGGCGATTTGAAATCGTTTACACATCCGTTTCCATTTTTCCAACGCCCAGTTGTTACCATGCCTAACTTATAGTTGCCCACTAAGGGCTGTTTTGTTGTGTGATATTTTGCTGAAATGTATATAGTGTTTACTTTTAGCCCATATTTGAAAAGAGTATCAAACTTGATCCTAATAAAGTTTATTCATATTATCAGTTTACATGGCATACTGTACATTAAAAAAAATGTCGGCCAATATGGCATACTGTACATCGCATAATATGAGCTTCCCATGAGCACTCAGACTGGTACAGAACAGCCTTTGTTTTGTCTGAAAACAAAAGAACATGCAAATTTTCCAATTTCCAGTTCCAGGTAATAAGCATTGTTGGAAATGGAAAACACTCACAAACAAACTATACAATCTGACTGCCTAGTTTATACTAGTCCCCTCGACCTGAAGTGAATATTCCTACCTCCTTGCTGGACATGGCCGGGCATTCAACTAGATCTCCGAGTTCAGTTTGCCCGGTGTTCCATGGAGGAGGACTTTATACGAGCACGACGGTTGCAACACATATCCTCTACTGTGACAACGTTGAGCCAGAACATTCTTGCCGATGACATTTCAGCCAAAATACAACTGACTTTCTCCAGGCAGATGGACCAAACACAAACAAATGCTGGAGCTGGAGCCCAAGAAACCCGACGATATGTCGCACTTGATTGGAGTCAAGAACATTGGCATCCCCCAAAGGCCCCAACAGATTGAATGTTGATCTTTCTGGAACTTGGTTCCAGTTCTCACAGGCCAAATGCTGAAGAAGAAGGGAAATTTGTCCCTCGCACACTACCAAACTGCGTATTTGTTCAGCACACACCACGAAAGCTGAATTTGTCTCTAAAACATCCTGAAAGAGTGGTTTGGTGTGCAGCACACCTTATCTGTTAAAAAAACATTTTGAGCCAAGAGGAGGGGTAAATATACCCTTCTGACCTCGGACGAAGCCCAACTGCCAGCTTCTTCTCTCCTCTTCATCTTGCCTTTCCCTAGCGTTGTGCTTCTGATCTGCTCCCGCACAGGCGCTCCTCCGTGTGGTCGCGGCAGCTGCGCTTGGCCGTGCAGCGAGCATTGTACTGCTGCTCTGCTTCCTCAGGGGCCTCCATTGTGGCTGCAGCGGTTGCGCTTGGTGGTGCCTTCTCGCGGCCGCAGTGCACGCGTGCTCCTAGGATCACCTGTACAGGGGTGGCGATGCCGTCTCCATCATTGGTGCCAGGCTGCCAGAAGGGACCCGGACGTCTACAACTTGGCGATGCTCGGCTTCGATTACAGCACGGCGCAAGCGTCGGGGGATGACAACGACGGGCATGGGATGGCAGGCCTCCTGGTTTGCTTGGCCTTGCGGGGGCCCCTGCCCTCTAGGCGAGATGCGGTGGTGGCCGGCGGGCGCCTGACGGGGCAGGGCAGAGCTAGGCGGCAGTGAGGGAACGGGGTGGCACGGGCAAGACTACCCCCTCTTGCTGCCGAGACAAGCTTCTCCGTGAACGCGACGAGAATGGCAGAGAGAAAGGGGAGGACCAGACGAGGAAGATGACATGTGGGACCCAATTTGCAAGGGCATAAATGTCCTTCCCAGCCCCTCACTCTTGTTCAGCCTCAGATATCAATTTTTTAATCTGATGGGTGTGTTGCAGACAAAACAACGTTTTGACGGTGTCATAGGTACAAAATCGACTTTGACGATGTGTGTTGAACAAATACACACATTGGCGATGTTCTACAGACCAATTTCCCGAAGAAGAAAGGCGTGGTGATACAAGAACAACACTGAATGACTCAGCCATAGGCTGCTGCCGATCTGGCCAAACTGATAAATTGATTTGATGGTGGTGGTCCACGAGGAGGCTTCTATTGACATGAAGGGCCTGGAGTGGTCCGTGTCTGTGTGCCGCTCTTGTGCCCCCAGGCCCCAGGTGTTTGATGGAGCAGCCGAGATCCCTGTGCTTCCTGAATCTTGGTCCAGCATCCTGCGCAGGTTCAATTTGAACTCAGCAATGCAATGCAGCCTCAAAACAGATACTAGAATACACTAATAGGACGCAGTAGCGAGCATGTTGCAGACTTGCAGTTGCAGGTAGTCAGGCGCTTCAACCAAAATCTTCAGCTATGTAATGCCTTCGTTGAGATCAATTACTTCAGTCTGCTGCAAGACATTTGTTGCATCAAAGCACCCAAATCTGTATCCCTCAGCAACTGAGCAACAAGCACCCCTAGCCTAATACCAACATTTACCGTTGCATTTGCAGGTACACATAGCAAATGAAGTCACAAGTATTAAAAGTTCAACGCGGTTTACGCAATACAGAGACGGACATACAACGGCTTGCGCAACGAAATCACTGCAAATAACGTGACATTTCGCCCCAATCATAGCCAACTACACAAATTTGCAACTGCATACCAGTGTCTGTCAGTAATTCAGTACTCCGCATCAAACAATTCCGGCGCGTACCATACCTCAACGGCACCTCAGATGCGGTTGACCCAGAAGACTTCCCTTACGAAGGCGATGACGATGGCGACGCTGGGCACGGTGGTGAGCACCACGCCCGCCACGGACATCGGCGGCCGCGCCGTCAGCGGGCCCCTCCGCGCCCGCCGCCGGCGCGCGTACGCCGTGAGCTCGGCGTCGCCCCACCGCTCGGGGGCCGGCTCGATGCCCACGGATGGCACGAGCGGCGGCGGGATCTGGAAGGGGCACCGGGAGCGCCAGGACGAGGGCGGGAGGCCGAGGCGCGCCGCGCGCGGGAGGAAGACGGAGGCGAGCGCCCAGCGGAGGAGCGAGGCGCCGGGGCAGAGGAAGGGCGGGTACGACGTCGTGGAGCCCAGCCCCGCCGGCGGGCACGGGACGCGGGAGGCGAGGAAGAGCTGCGAGTGGAGCGACGGCGAGTGGGACGGGTGGGTCAGGATGTGGGTCAGGGCCTCGGCCCGCTGCGCCCACGTGGGAGCGGGAGCGGCGAGCGGAGCTTGGGCACGGGCACGGGGTTTTTCCTCCGCCATGCGGGATGAGAGTGGGAGACGGCGGCGGAGGCAGCCGGACCCGCGGGAGGCGAGCTGGCGAGGCGACGGCGCGACGCGGCGCGGGGAGGACGGGGAGCTTTACGCTGAGTCGCTGACAGGATAAAGGCATAAAGCTACGCCAATCAGAAGTGAAGTTCAGAAGTTCCCCGCAAAGAAACTTGGGCTTTGGATTCATTTTCTCTATCGTTTGGCGTACAACTCTTATCCGCCTTCTCATCTGGTTCACGTATTTAGTTATATAGTAGACTGAAAAAAACTATCCAAATTGAAGTCCAATTTCTGGTTCATCTTATCTAAATTGATAAGGAAGGACTTGAACTTATTTTGTAGACGTGATTAGAATGTACCTCCTCTGTTTTAAAATGTAGATTGTTTGACTTTTTTCAACACAAGTTTGACTCGCTCGTCTTATTCAAAATTTTATGTAAATTATTATATTTTTATGGTGGCTTATTTTATTGATATAAAATCTTTAAAATATCTTAAATTTGACTATATTTTTACAAAAAAATTTAAATAAGACGAGCATTTAAATTTGTGGTAAAAAAGTAAAACAACTTATATTTTAGAACAGAAGGAGTATGTTCCATGTGTTTCTTTTCTTTTCTTACTTGTTTCTTTTGTAGACGGCTCGATGGTTCGATCCTCTCCGCTACGATTTTATACTTTTCTCTGTTATTACATCTCATGCTCGACCTTTGATTTGGGAGTCAGTTTTGTGTCAAAAGTACCGGTGTAACATGTCTAGGGCTATCGACAAGCTCATCAATCACGAGCTAATCATGTTTAAACTGGTCTTAGATTTGTTTCAAAGTAGGCTTAAATTATAAACAAAGTATTTGAGGGATGCTAGTACTCTTTAACTTTGTATAGCACCTATTTCAAAATTGACTCAAATTACAAACAAGATAAGCTTAGGGCAATCCCAACCCAATGACTAGGATGATGTCCATAGCATTAAATAAGGTGACATGTAGGATAAAAGATGGTGTGGCAAGTGAGTTAATGAAGAAAGAGGAGGAAACCGGGTCTTGTATGAGACATGGTTTCTACACGCTATCCAAGATAAGATGAGAGAGGAGAAACATTTAATTTAGTCATAGAGCATCAGTGTCTGCTTTGAAAGAGTAGTGTCTTGTATTAGTTTCTTGATGATGTGGAGGCTATAGACATCACTAATAATGTCTTGGATTGGGACTGTCCTTATAGGTTATGCAGCGTGCATAAACCAAACGTCAATAGACCAAAGACCATTTTAACCCTGTTTCATTATGGAAACATTATAGGTTATGCTGATGCAACGTTAATAAGCCTAGCTAGAAGGCAAACTCAAGTTTATGGAGTACAAAGCTCTTTTAGAGTTTTAGGCTCTGAACACGACATTGCACGTGCCAAAACTACCCCTCTGGGACCCGATTACCGCGCGATGCCAGCTGCATTCTGCATATAAACTCCGGATTCCCGGAACCAAATGGCCATACTCACGGGTCACGGCAGCAAACGGTTCCTTGCTCCTCCAAATTCCCAGCCCAATCCGTCCCGGTGGCAACTGGCAGGTTCCGCGCGGATCCATCCATGGCGCAACCGCCCGAAGCCACCGCGCCCCCCGCCCCGGCGCGGGCCAGGACGCCGCGGACGCCGCGGTCCTTCTCTGACATGCCCGCCGGCTACATCTTCCAGCCCAAGGCCAGCGGCCTCCTCCGCCACTACCTCGTGCCCCGGGCGCTCGACGGCTGCGTCCCCGAGGAGAACATCCGGGACTCCATCACCGAGGGCGTCGACGTCTACGCCGTGCGGCCCGAGGCGCTCCCGTTCAATCGCCGTAACCGCGACCGCGGCCAGGCCTGGGCCTACTTCTTCACCACGCGGCCCGCGGCGGCGGGAGGTTCCACTTCCACTTCCAGCGCGGACGACGACGACGACGACGTCCGGGAGGTGGCGGCGGGCGGGTGCTGGCGGCGGTACGGCGGCGAGAAGGGGTACGCCGGCAAAGACGGGGAGCCCTACGCGTTCCGCCGCACGTTCGCGTTCCACGAGCCAGGGAGCGCCGGCGGCGGCAGGAAGACGGCCTGGAGGGTGAAGGAGTACCGCCTCGACGAGGCGGCGCCCGCCTTCCGCGGCGCCGTGTTCCACCCCAGCGCCAAGGGCCTGGTGGTCTGCAAGGTCTACAACGAGGTGATGCCCGAGGAGGAGCCGCCGGTGGACTACTACAACAGCGACGACGAGAAGAGTGGAGCGGCCGCGATCACGGTGAGAGATGCGATCGACGCGCCCGCAGGCCCCGCCG
The DNA here is from genome assembly GCA_900205405.1 of Echinochloa crus-galli. Classification (NCBI taxonomy): domain Eukaryota; kingdom Viridiplantae; phylum Streptophyta; class Magnoliopsida; order Poales; family Poaceae; genus Echinochloa; species Echinochloa crus-galli. The sequence continues at coordinate 7,347,025 of OAMR01000001.1, read as the reverse complement.
CGTCGAAAGTGTGCACGCCGTCGTAGCGCTCCGGGCCCTGACGAACAGAATGTACGGTTCAATCAGAATCTGGTTTTGTGTTCGGTTGGTTGGCGTTTTCATCAGGAAGAGGAAGACAGTAATCCTTTGTCTTGGTTTCAGAAATGCAATCTGTTCTGAAATTTTGTTTAAGCAAGTTCCATCAGCATTCATGTTGGGTCCAGATGAAATGGCTGGTTGATTCCACCTCTCTTTTGTTCTTGTGACGAATCTGTCAATCATCTGAGCGTTCAATGTTCAAACTGAACTCGTGGTAGGATATATACTAATATATACTAGTAATCTGAAGTTTGGTCAAACTTGTAGTTTGCAAACTGTATTGGCATGTAATTTGGAAAAGTGTATTGGCAACTTGTAATTTGGAAAACTGTATTGGCATGTAATTTGAAGTTGCTAGTAATCTTATTCGTCAACATGTAGGGGCCGTTTAACATAGTTTGACCAAACTGGCCAGCATTTGATTTAACCGTGCGTCCCGTGTGTTCAAGAATGGTACTGATGAGCTTAAAAATGTTTTCAGGAGTTGTGCATTTATTGATAAGAGATTTGCGCTTAAGATAGAAATATATGTACTCCCTCCGGTTTGGTAAAAGAAGTCGTTTAGGACAGCGACACGATCACCAATGTATAACTTTGACTTCTCTTTTTCATAAAAATATTTTTTAAAAGTTATATATGTATATTTTTATGAAAGTAATTTTTAAGATGAATCTATTTATATAATTTTCACATTTCCAAACTCAACGACCTAAATGTTATTTATGATTTATATTTCTAATGTTTGACTCAAACCTTATTCAAAACGACTTCTTTTACCAAACTGGAGGGAGTATGATTTAAATTGGGCTAAAAGTAGTGGTATAATTTCTTCTTTTAGTTAATAATATCACAAATCTATGTAATTGTAGTGAAGCAATTGCATATTTAGTTATCAGTTCTTTTTCCCAGAGGAGAATCCTCGCCTAAATATACGTGCTCTGTACTGGCTAGCCCATATATTTGAATTAAACTAAAAATTGGCTTCTTATTGCTTGTAAGGCCTGTTTAGTTTCCGGTCATATCATCAAACTTCTAAAAATTGTCTCTCCAAACTTCACTAATCACATATCACATCAAATCTCTCTCCTCATGCATGGAGTACTAAACGTGGATAAATAAAAAAACTAGTTACATGGTTTTGATGTACACGACAAGACGAATCTTTTAAGCCTAGTTAGGTCATGGTAGGACAATGTTTACCACAAACAAACAAAAAGTGCTACATTGTCCGATGTGACTTTTTCACTTCACTTTTTACCTTTTTACATGAACTAAACACCCCTTAGGGCAATATAATCTATGTAGTTCCTTATATTTCGTTGTTTTACCCGTTCTTCTTTTTGATAATTTTGCTCGTTCTTTTCAAAACAAAACACTTTGCTCGTTTAACATGTTGTTCTGGATGGAAATCAATTTGAACTTTTGAAATCAGATCAGCTTACACCCGAAATACCCTTGTTTCGCTAGGAAGTCAATTGGGACTTGTGTGAGCCGGACTACCGGCGTGTGACACGACACTGCATATGCCGACGTGTTGCCTGCAATCACGCCCAAGGCTCCCAATAAAATGGCCAGATTCGTTCCAGCAACGGTTCCGATTCTAGATCCTCCGCTAAACCCCCAGCATCCGTCCATGGCGCAGCCGCCGGAACTCACCGCTGCCCCAGCCCCCGCCCCGTCTCCGCACAGGGCGTCCCGGTCCATCTCGGAGCTGCCCGCCGGCTGCGTCTTCCTGCCCGACGCCCGCTGGCTCCTGGACCGCTACCTCGTCCCCAGGGCGCTCGACGGCCGCGTCCCCGAGGAGGCCATGCGGGACGCCGTCGCCGAGGGCGTCAACGTCTACGGCGCGCGGCCCGCGGCGCTCCCGTTCCCGCGCCGCAACCACGACCAGTACGGCCGGGTCTGGGGCTACTTCTTCGCCACGCGGCCCGCGGCCGCGGCGGGAGGAGGAGGAGGAGGATCCGGCGCCGCCCGGGGCGCGGCGGCTCCGCGCGGGTGCTGGCGGCGGTACGGCGGCGAGAAGGGGTACGCCGGCGACGACGGCGAGGTCTACGCGTTCCGCCGCACGTTCGCGTTCCACGAGCGCGGCAAGAGGACGGTCTGGAGGATGAAGGAGTTCCGCCTCAACGAGGCCGCGCCGGCCTTCCGCGGCGCCGTGTTCCACCCCGGCGCCAAGGGCCTGGTGATCTTGAAGGTCTACAACGAGGCGATGCCCGATGAGGAGCCGCCGGTGGACTACTGCAACAGCGACGACGAGAAGAGTGGAGCGGCCGTGATCACGGTGAGGGATGCGATCAAAGCGCCCGCATGCCCCGCTGCATAGAAGGTGTGCACGCCGTTCGTAGCGCTCCGGGCCCTGACGAGAAGTTGTGGCTCAGAAATTCAGATTGAACCAATGCAGAGCAACCACTTGACAACTCCATTTCAGACAAGCATGTTTTGGTTTTGTTTTCGGTTGCGTTTTTTCTGGATTGGAATATTACTAGATGTGTTGGTGTTTTCACTTTTCAGGAAAGAAAACTTTCCAACTGAAATGGGTAAATCCTTTGCCCTGGTTTCGAAGAAGCAATTTAATTCTGCTTCTGAAGTTTCAAATTAGCATGTTCTACCGTCCTTCAGGTTGCGTCCCAATGTGCTTATAGCTTCAGGTTGAGCCCTAATGGCTACTTGGTTCCACCTCTGTTGTTTTGTGACATGGTAATCTGAATACAATGATCCTGATAAATCTGAATAGGCTAACTCAAAGTATGAATAGATAGGAGCAATTTCCTGAATTTCAACTCTTAGACCACAGCAGCATTCAATACTAATAACAGCTGGAATTGCACAAGTATTACAGTCGCCAGAACCTGTCATTCGGCTACAACTTTGTATTCCGTAGTCTAAATTTTCGAAGCTCATTACTATTTACGGAGTACAGCAGTGTGACTATAATTCAGTGGCAACTGTATGATTAGATACAGGGAGCTATTGAATCAAAAAACTTTAGACAAGTCACAAAAGAAAACATGGACTGCCGAATGTCCTAAAGGTTTCTGGATTATTAATCAGAAAGATATTACTCCGTAGTAGTTAGTCAGGCTAAATGCAGCAACGAATTATGGTGTTCTAAACTTCTAATTTCTAAAGGATGCAGATATTATTTTTGCCAAATTGCCATATGCCAGATGATCATTACTGGCTAACTTTGCAGATTATAACTCTTGCTTGTTGGATAAAAAGTCAAGCAATCACCATTCACCTGGCCTCTCAAGAAGTCAAGAACTACTTATATATACAAGGTTATTCAATCTCCACTTCATCAAGGAAGTCTGAAGAACTGTTTTCCACAACCGGCGGACCTACGTTCAAGTGAGTGGGGTCACAGGCCCTCACTCAAATATTTAGTGCTAATGTAATTTGCGAATTCTCACCATGGTTAAGCTTCATAATTTTAGTTTATCTTAAGCAGTGCCCCACTCAAAATGTGTGCTAGGCCCACCCCTGGAACCACATATCAGCAGGTAGCAGCTAGGTCAATCTTTCCTAGAGATTTGAGACCTTTGGTTATTGCTCTGTATGCTATTCCATCATGATCACTGTCCCATGATTTCATCAGAAGGAAACATTCCATTGCTAATAAGGCCTTGTTTAGATGTTTAATTTGGGAGGTCGAATTTGAAAGTTTAATGTCACTTTGTAATCATTGTGTCACTGTAGCATTTCGTTTGTATTTGTGAAAAATTATCCAAAAATTGATTAATTAGGCTCAAAATGTTCGTCTCGCAGAGCACAACAAAGGAGCACAACAAAACTGTGCAATTATTTTTTAATTTTATCTACATTTAGTACTCCATGCATGTTATGATATTTTGATGTGATGGGGAATCTTCTTTTTGCATAGTAAATTTGTGAGTTGCTTTTATGATCTACGCCTGAGTGTGCATGTGAAGCCAGCATCTAGGACTAGCCTTAAGAATCAGATTGAAACCATCAGTGCCGCGCTCCATATTGTTCCCTCTTCAACTATGGACAGGCTTCGCCGACTGATCGGCAAACCTTTGCTTGCAAGCACTGCAACAAGACCTATGTACCAAAAGTCCAAAACAACCTACCTTGGACTCTTGCCAATGCTCCTTCCGAATCTCCTCAAGGACCTATCAGCAATGACAAAGTGTGAGTCGTCTTTCTCCCTTGCTACAGGCGAGATCGGCAAACGCGGGACCAACTCCTCCTGTGAGGTATATGAGTATATATATCTAGTCCTTGCTCGAGAAATCTGGTCGGTTTGTTTGTCTTAGGTTGGCTCATCGATTGTTGGGAGGTTCAGGGTTGGTCCGTGCGTACGGCATCAGATGCTGCATATCTTGTGATGTGCCATTGTAGATTCATCAAAGCCGTATGTTGCTTGATTGGAAGCTTCTTCGTACGTAGAGATGGGATTCGCCTTCAAGGTGCAAACTCGGCGTTCGTCGTGAAACTAGCTAGACAATGAAGACGATCGACCTAGTTAGGATATCTTTGCAAGGACCATAATGTAACTTTTTTTTCTCCAATTAAAGATGTGAGAGGCATGCATCTCGAAACTCCTCACATGAGACGACCCTTTGGCTTGTCCGTGCGAAGCTCTCGCAAGGTGGCACAAGTACGTACTCCCTCGCTCGCACCGCCGCCACTAGACCTTGGCCACTCCTCAATCTCCACCTCGTTGCTGCTCGAGCAGAGGCGGCCACAGAAAGCCGGCCGGCCTGGTGGCTGTGAGGAAGATGGCGACGGGTATCTCTCAACTAGGGCTGCACATGTCTTGATATATATGGTGCAACACGCGCCGGGGACAAGTGCATGGCGGCACACGGCCGGGCCGGGACAACACAGATCCTGCACTTTCGCGAGCATATATAATATATCTATCGGTCTCGTGCTGGCACCTGCTTCGTCTCTCCCGCTCCACGTTCCTTCCGGCGGCTCAGGCGGCGTGACCGTAGTAGATCGAGCACCTCCCACAATGCTCTCGACGATATGGTGCGGTTTGTGCCCCGGTAGCGTCACTGGGAGCCGGGGTGGTATGGTTCAGCGGACAGGCATGGGTGACACTCATTTGCTACTTGCTAGACGTGGGCCGACCGTAGTGCACTAGTGCTAGGCAGGGTCGTCGTATACGCTCTATGGACTATGGTATTTGTTTTTCTAGGTCATCCCACCAACGCGCACATGTTAGAAATTTAGACAATTTTTGGTATATTTTAATTCCAGAAATAATCAGCAAATTCATGACAATCGTGAGTGATCCAGTGAGAACAAGGCATGTGCTAGTGTTCAAGTTAAATCTCATATGAAACAAGAACAGCAAGCAAAACCAGAGAGAATTTAGGATGTACCCAGGGGCGGAGCCAGAACCGGAGGCACTGGAATCGCCGTTACTAGTCATTGTGACTAGCCTGCTTGAAGTAGTCGATCTGATTTGGTGCAGTGACGAGTTGATGCAGTGGCGCCCCTCGAACGTCCTTCTGGTTCCTCGAACGTCCTTCTGGAAGTAGTCGTTCGAAGGTCGCAGTCGTTCGGCGGGGACGTAGTCGTAGTCGTTCAGGGTTGCTGGAGATGGCCGCGGGTTCGGAGGCAACTGCTCACGCAAGCAATGTGCGCGCAAGGCTTGCGTTGGGAATGCTGCCAGGGAGAGGTCTCCTGGAAGGAGTACCAGATGAGTGAGACACCTCCTTAGTTACCGGTTCAACGTTCAGGAATTATGACTGGCAAAACCCAGCATCGCAGAGCGGTCACGACCCGGCGAGGCGAGGCGAGCGAGCGCGTGTGTGTGGCACACCCTTCTCCCTTTACCAACTTCACAAGTGGTCCACCGTTGGTCCACCTTTTAAGTTGGTTAAGATTCTCGTTGACTCTCAATCTGGGATTTAACTCCCTAGCATTTATCAGTGGACCTTTAATTCTCTTGATTAATTGTTGGCTAAATGGCCCAAGGCCCAATTAATCCAACGGCACACAAATGTGATGTTTTAGTTGTGGCGTTGGTTTTTCATTTGAAGAACGTGCTGAGGCACGGGCGCGAAAAAAAAGTGAAAGAAACGAGAGACGGAACAGGAGGCAACATGTAGTCATATGTACTGTGGATTATTGTTCTTCCGTGCGGTGCTGATCTGGATCTGGAATTAGAGTGGTGAAAGAAAAAGGAAAATGGGGAATGAAGGATAGAGATGATGGGAAATGCGAGAAAGGTAATGGAACTCTATGGTGGGTCCACAGGAAGCAAGTGGAAGGCGATCGTGGGAGTGGGAAAGATCAACCGTGCATTGAGTCGGGCGGTGGTAGAATCATTGGGACCGAAATCGAATTACTCGAGACCAAACTTGCCGATCTTAGTAATTTTAAAAGACCGATCGACCTTGATTTTTGGTCATCCAAAAATCACAATGACCAAGAAACTGATCGATTCGGTCCAACCGAATGCTCCCTTTCCGATATAAAGAGCTTGTGTCTTGAGGCATGCGGGATGGCGTTTGGCGCTCGATGTTTTGGAGGTTCTTATGCCGTGGCCTTTGTCGTGATGTCGCCTCGTCATGAGGATGTTTGTCGTGATATCGCCTCGTCATGAGGACGTGTTTTTTCTTGTTTGGTATGAGTTGTTGTTTTGTATTATACATGCCCCTCGCATTTTTCAAAAAAGAAACAAATTAACTGTAAGACGCCCGTGCGTACGGCATCAGATGCTGCATATCTTGTGATGTGCCATTGTAGATTCATCAAAGCCGTATGTTGCTTGATTGGAAGCTTCTTCGTACGTAGAGATGGGATTCGCCTTCAAGGTGCAAACTCGGCGTTCGTCGTGAAACTAGCTAGACAATGAAGACGATCGACCTAGTTAGGATATCTTTGCAAGGACCATAATGTAACTTTTTTTTCTCCAATTAAAGATGTGAGAGGCATGCATCTCGAAACTCCTCACATGAGACGACCCTTTGGCTTGTCCGTGCGAAGCTCTCGCAAGGTGGCACAAGTACGTACTCCCTCGCTCGCACCGCCGCCACTAGACCTTGGCCACTCCTCAATCTCCACCTCGTTGCTGCTCGAGCAGAGGCGGCCACAGAAAGCCGGCCGGCCTGGTGGCTGTGAGGAAGATGGCGACGGGTATCTCTCAACTAGGGCTGCACATGTCTTGATATATATGGTGCAACACGCGCCGGGGACAAGTGCATGGCGGCACACGGCCGGGCCGGGACAACACAGATCCTGCACTTTCGCGAGCATATATAATATATCTATCGGTCTCGTGCTGGCACCTGCTTCGTCTCTCCCGCTCCACGTTCCTTCCGGCGGCTCAGGCGGCGTGACCGTAGTAGATCGAGCACCTCCCACAATGCTCTCGACGATATGGTGCGGTTTGTGCCCCGGTAGCGTCACTGGGAGCCGGGGTGGTATGGTTCAGCGGACAGGCATGGGTGACACTCATTTGCTACTTGCTAGACGTGGGCCGACCGTAGTGCACTAGTGCTAGGCAGGGTCGTCGTATACGCTCTATGGACTATGGTATTTGTTTTTCTAGGTCATCCCACCAACGCGCACATGTTAGAAATTTAGACAATTTTTGGTATATTTTAATTCCAGAAATAATCAGCAAATTCATGACAATCGTGAGTGATCCAGTGAGAACAAGGCATGTGCTAGTGTTCAAGTTAAATCTCATATGAAACAAGAATAGCAAGCAAAACCAAAAAAGTTGAGTGGGTACCCAGGGGCGGAGCCAGAACCGGAGGCACTGGAATCGCCGTTACCAGTCATTGTGACTAGCCTGCTTAAAGTAGTCGATCTAATTTGGTGCAGTGACGAGTTGATGTAGTGGCGTCCCTCTGGAAGTAGTCGTTCGGGTTCCTCGAACGGCCTTCTGGAAGTAGTCGTTCGTGTCGAAGAAGAAGGTCGTAGTCGTTCAGGGTTGCTGGAGATGGCCGCGGGTTCGGAGGCAACTGCTCACGCAAGCAATGTGCGCGCAAGGCTTGCGTTGGGAATGCTGCCAGGGAGAGGTCTCCTGGAAGGAGTACCAGATGAGTGAGACACCTCCTTAGTTACCGGTTCAACGTTCAGGAATTATGACTGGCAAAACCCAGCATCGCAGAGCGGTCACGACCCGGCGAGGCGAGGCGAGCGAGCGCGTGTGTGTGGCACACCCTTCTCCCTTTACCAACTTCACAAGTGGTCCACCGTTGGTCCACCTTTTAAGTTGGTTAAGATTCTCGTTGACTCTCAATCTGGGATTTAACTCCCTAGCATTTATCAGTGGACCTTTAATTCTCTTGATTAATTGTTGGCTAAATGGCCCAAGGCCCAATTAATCCAACGGCACACAAATGTGATGTTTTAGTTGTGGCGTTGGTTTTTCATTTGAAGAACGTGCTGAGGCACGGGCGCGAAAAAAAAGTGAAAGAAACGAGAGACGGAACAGGAGGCAACATGTAGTCATATGTACTGTGGATTATTGTTCTTCCGTGCGGTGCTGATCTGGATCTGGAATTAGAGTGGTGAAAGAAAAAGGAAAATGGGGAATGAAGGATAGAGATGATGGGAAATGCGAGAAAGGTAATGGAACTCTATGGTGGGTCCACAGGAAGCAAGTGGAAGGCGATCGTGGGAGTGGGAAAGATCAACCGTGCATTGAGTCGGGCGGTGGTAGAATCATTGGGACCGAAATCGAATTACTCGAGACCAAACTTGCCGATCTTAGTAATTTTAAAAGACCGATCGACCTTGATTTTTGGTCATCCAAAAATCACAATGACCAAGAAACTGATCGATTCGGTCCAACCGAATGCTCCCTTTCCGATATAAAGAGCTTGTGTCTTGAGGCATGCGGGATGGCGTTTGGCGCTCGATGTTTTGGAGGTTCTTATGCCGTGGCCTTTGTCGCGATGTCGCCTCGTCATGAGGATGTTTGTCGTGATATCGCCTCGTCATGAGGACGTGTTTTTTCTTGTTTGGTATGAGTTGTTGTTTTGTATTATACATGCCCCTCGCATTTTTCAAAAAAGAAACAAATTAACTGTAAGACGCATCTTGATCTACATTTCTCATTTTTCAGATCTCAATGAACTCTTTCTTCGTTTCTCAAAAAAAAAAAACTCTTTCTTCGTCTATGATGTTTTTGTGGCCATGATCCATTAGTTACTAGGAGTGTCTATTTGAAGTCGGATCAACAAGTCTAATAATACCCTTAATATCTAGACTACGAAGTCAATTCTGAGTCGAATTACCCCGCCGTAATACGACAGCGAAACTGCTGCTCTTGAGTCGACTTCCTCGTGGTGCCTACAAGCATGTACATAAAGCTCTATAACTTTTCCCTATATATAGCTCCGAAATGAAATGCACAAACGCATTCCAGCAGACCAGCAAAGGTTGCTTGATCCTCCGCGAAAGCCCCCAACACACCCCATCCATGGCGCAGCCACCGGAAGGCACCGCTGTCACCGTCCCGGCGCCGCTGTCACTCTTGGAGTTGGAGGCGCCCCTCGGCTTCGTCTTCCGGCCCGAGCCCCGCTGCCTCCTGGACCGCTACCTCGTCCCCATGGCGCTCGACGGCCGCCTCCCCGAGTACAACGTCCGGAACTCCATCCCCGAGGGCGTCGACGTCTACGCCGTGCGGCCCGAGGCGCTCCCGTTCCCGCGCTGCAACCGCGACCGGCTCGGCCAGGTCTGGGGCTACTTCTTCGCCACGCGGCCCGCGGCGGCGGCGGCGGGCGCCGACGAGGACGTCCGGGAGGTGGCGGCGGGCGGCGCCTGGCGGCGGTACGGTGGCGACAAGGGGTACGCCGGCGACGACGGGGAGGTCTACGCGTTCCGCCGCAGCTTCGCGTTCCACGAGGCCGGGGACGGGGACGGCGGCGGCGGCGTGAAGACGGTGTGGAGGATGAAGGAGTTCCGCCTGAACGAGGCCGCGCCGGCCTTTCGCGGCGCCGTGTTCCACCCCGGTGCCGAGGGCCTGGTGGTCTGGATGGTCCACAACCAGGTGATCCTCCTGGAGCAGGCGGACACTCACTACTACAGTAGCGACGACGATGGCGAGGAGATTGAGGAGATCGCGATCCCGGTGGGATATTGCTGGATCGCCGACGCCGCCCCCGCTGCATGATCGGAGCGACCAGCCGACCAGCAAGGGCATCGAGGAGCAGTTGGATGCGGTTCAGAATTTCAGAATCGGAGCAGGTCGATGAAGAGCAACCGCGTCACATTTCATATATTAGCATGCTTTAATTTTGTGCTAGCTAGTTTCTTCATGTTTCGTGCAAGGGCTGGCGTTTTCAGGACGGCTACCGAGAAAAATGAATAATCCTTTGGCTTGTTTTCGAGAAAGCAATTCTGCATTTCTGCTTCTGAAATTTCATGTTAGCACATTCTACCACCCTTCATCAGGTTGTGTCCCAATGGCTAATTGATCTCACCTCTCTGTTGTTCAGGGAAATAGATTGATCCGGAGAGAAATCTAATTTGGCAAAGTGAACACAGTGTGAAAAGATAATAGCAATTACCATAATCTTCACTTACACACTGCAATCTCCAATACTACTTCCTAGAACAAAAGTACCATTTATAGTCCTGCTCAAATTCAGTACTAATACACAACCATACATACAGAAATGCAATCCGCGAAGAGAACAGTAATGTGACTATAATTCAGGTGGCAACAGTATAAATTGGTGCAAATAACTTTTCAAACCAAAATCTAGACCAGTTACAGAAGAAAATATGGACTGACAAAGCTATATGCCAGTAGTCAGTAGTTGTTGCTGCAACAAGTTATGTTGTTCTACTTTCTAAACCCTGAAGGATGCATATATTTGGGAATGATTTCTTTTCCAGGTTGATTGACATATGATCATTCTAACCTATGCAGATATAACTCCCACTTGTTTGACCAACAAGCAAGGAACCCACCATTGGCCATCCTGTTATGAACCGCTGGTACAAGCCTCTTCGATCTCTGCCTCATCAAGGAAGTCCAAGGAACCGTAATCATTTTCTGCCTCCAATCGTAAACCAGAAGATAGCTCCATCTTCCCTAGGGACTCAAGACCTTTGATCAATGTTGTATATGTTATCCTATCAGGATCACTGTCCCACAATTTCATCAGGCGAAAACAATCCATTGTTAATTGTGTGAACCCAGCATCTAGGAGTGTCTTCAGAAGCAGATTGAAACCTTCAGTATCTGGCTCCAATTGTTCCCTCTTCAGGTATGAACAGGCTTTGTCGACCTCAGACCCCAAACCTTTGCTTGCAAGCACTGTAACAAGATCCACATACCACAGCAACCTAGGCTTGTACCAGTGCTCCTTCCGAATCTCCTCAAAGACCTATCAGAAATGACAATCGTCGTGAGAAATGAGTGGCGTCTAAGTCTGCATTTCTCTGTTCAGGATTAGAAGTTTCTGCTTGTCAGCAGTAGCTAGTATCTTAAATGGTTATATCGACAAAGTAAGAACTAGGAAGAGTGCATATTGATATGTAAAGTTGCAGGAAAATGTACTCCAAAGGCCATTTACAGAAACTAACAGTGAAACTACAACTACAAGAACAAGTTAGAAGTAGATCCTGGTAGTTCAATGAACTGCCACTGAATTGTTTTCATTCATGCCACTATATCATAATTGATCAACAGATTGACCATAAAACTTTAAGGTTCTTGCTGTAGACTAAGATAAGGAATCATAAACGTGACTCTCAGTTAATGGATCCATACTCTTTCTAGCTTAAATAGCATCCAAAACACATCCACTGCATCCAGCAGTTAAAAGGAAATGGCACAAATCAATGTGGACAATAATTTAAACAGGCATGAATCCTGAGGGCCTGACCATTCTATTTCTGAAGGAAGTGAGGAGATTTCAACCAACAGCTAATGATTAGACTGAGTTTTCCCTAGAATATTAATTCGTGGATCAGACAAGAAATACTACACATCTAATCATGGACAGGAAGTTTATAAACAACAATAATGGGTGTAAATCTGCTGTAGTTCAGAAAGGATGACAGCTTTTGGGCAAATAATTGTTCCCAAATTTGTTATCTCCTTGATGAGTTTTCACCCATTTGAACAGTGGGAATAATTCAGGCCGACGAGATAGTTCGGCATGGCATACCCGTGACAGAGTTTCATGATTTTACACATTTGTCGCTAATCTACACGTTCAAAGGTAATTGAGCAACATAATTCGGCTAGGTTTTCTTTTTTGATAGGATAATTCGGCTACGAATTTGCTCTACAACACCCAAACAGACACCAAGGCATAGCTTCTGTCGCTGAAGCAGCCAAGCGCGCATAGCACCGCGTACCTGGAGTGCCAGGAGTGCCTCGCCCTGCGCAGCGAGCTCGCGGAAGACGGCGACCATGTCGGCCTTGAGGAGGCGCCGCAGCTTTGGCTCCACCGCGGCGGGCCCGCCGCCGCGGAGGGCGGTGCGCTTGAGGGACTGGACGGCCTGGATGGCCTCGGTGCTGAGGTACCGCCCGCGCTGCGTCGGCTTCCGGTTCTTGCTCCGGTCCCGCATAGTGATGGTCCGCGCCGCCGGCCGGGAGAGAGAGAGGGGAGGGAGCGCCGCCCCGGCTCGGGCCTCCGCCGCCGTCCACCGATGGGAGGCCGTCCTCCGCCGCGGTGTGGGGAGAGGAGGATGGGTTCAGAATGTGGGGTAGTGGAGGCGTGGGATTGCGTTCGTTTTGGATGGGTTCAGAACTTCAGAGTTCAGAGTTCAGTCTGGAGAGTGAAGACTTCAGACGTTGTCTTGCCGCCTACTACATCAAGACTTGCTGAACCGTTAGATCAAACCGATCTATACTTCTGGGTTTGTATAAAGTTCCACTTCTTTCGATTCAAAATGCTAAACACAGAGCATTTCGGTTGAAAATGAAGCAGAAGTATAACCACAATTAACATGTACGTATTGTGCCAAATTACAACGTGCTGAATACCAACGGCATCTGCTACGAACTGTTTCTGTAGAGAAATGTATCTGCTCTCTCTGTATCAACCATAGAGATCGCTGTGCCCGCGACACCGCGACGTTCAAGTGAAAAAGTTATGACAAAGATTTTATTGATCAGAGTATCAGACTCCATAGGTAGCAAGCAATTCACATGGCATCACAATAGCCATCCTTCTCCACATAAGTTAAACAAGCCAGCCGTCAAGCGTACGCATTTTTAGGGGGGAAATACCGTGCGCCTATAATTAACGGCTCCCAATTTGCAGCTCCACCACGTGGGCCACGTCAAGCCGCCAACCGCGCGAGCGCCTCGCCGGCGCGCTCGCCGGTGGACAGCCGGAGCCTCCGGTAGTCGTCGTACTTGAACTCCCTGTAGCGGCGCGGGTGCTCCGCGTCCACGAACGCCTCCGGCGCGCTCACCCTGTCGTCCTTGGGCGCGAGCAGGAACATGGCGATGGAGATGCGCGGCACCGGCGCGACGCACCGCACCCGGTGCTTCACGTTGTGCAGCCTCCCGTTGCTCCACGCCTGGAAATCAAACGCACGGCGGCGATCGAGAAGGGGGTGGTCAAGAACTCGATTTGCACCGAGAGGGGGCATGGATTTGCCAACTGATCGAGTTCATACCGTGCCGACGTCGCCGATGTTGATGAGGAAGGAGCCGGCGACGGGGTCGACGGGGACGAACTCGCCGGTGGCGGGGTCAAGCACCTCGAGGCCGCCGACGCACTCGTCCTCCTGGAGCACGGTGAGGAAGCCCGAGTCGGTGTGGGTCTGCACGCCGGAGGAGCCCACCGTGTCGTGCGTGTAGTTGTACCTGTTGATGCGGAACTGGCACGGCCAGTCCTTGAACGAGTGCCCCTCAAGCCCCAGGCTCGACGCCAGCTTGCCGGCGACGTCGACGATCACGTCGTGCATCTTCTCCGCATAGGCCTTCACGGTCTCCCTGCGTCGAAAGTTCTAAATTGGGAGGGGCAAAAAAAAATGGACCAAGGAAAGGCATGGTTTTTGTGCGGCACGTGTGGGCATGCGGGCGTGACCGACCTGAGGTGCGGCGGCGCGTCGAGGCGGGCGCAGAAGGCTTCGACGTCGGCGGCCGCGGCGGCGTCGAGGAGGCCGAAGGCCTCGTAGAGCGGGTTGGCGGCGCTGGGCGCGACGTAGCCGCTGCCGGGGATGACGTCGGCGTTGCGGCGCTTGGCGTCGTCGGGGAGGTCGAAGAGCGCGCGCACGGCGGCCTTCATCTCCGCCAGGAGCCCCGCCGGCACGCCGTGGCCGGTCACCCGGAAGCACCCGGCCCGCTCGCACGCGGCACGCAGGCGCGCGCGCTCCTCCGGCGACGCGCCGGCGAGGCGCAGGTCGATCACCGGGACATCCGCCGCCGCCATCCCCGATCCTCACGGCCGGCTCTAGCTCTAGCCTCTAGCTCTACTCTCCCGCACGCGCCGCCGGCCGGGATTGCCTTGCCTGCCGCCTGCGTGCGTTCCGCGGGGAGCGGGGTTGGCTTGGCCTTGCTCGGTGGCGGGGTCTGGAGCCGTATTTAGAGGCGCGCGCTCGCCGGGAGCACGGCGCCGTGGGGTGCGCGGGCAGCTTGTCGGGCGGACGGCACCGAGACTTGTGGCGCCACGCAACGAGCTGGCCGCCGCGTCCCCGGTTTGGCGAGACCGTGAGAGAGCCGCGCGTTCCACCACGTCAAAGACTTTGCTAGCTTCCTGTAGCCAGCTGCTCTCGGGAAGCTCATATGTGAAGCAGCAAGAGGCAAAGGGAAAACCCGTCGTCGCCTTGGTCGGACCCCGCACGGGACGGGAGCTCAATATGGCGAACGTTTTCCCCGCGCCGTGGCAGAAAGGCACGGGAGCTCAGCATTGTTTGCAGCGCTGGGAAAAGAGTCGTTGCCGCACACTTTGGGCTGATGAGTGGCAGCATCTGGCTTGTCTCTTTAGAGGACAGGCGTGGCAGCGATGTCAACCTGGTCGCCGACTTGGAGAACATCGAGATCGGATAATTATCCTGAGAAATAGACAAGCGGGCAAGGGGTTATTAGGACTTGGGTCTCTTTCTTGGGCGGCGGCGGGTCGCCATCGCTGAGGGCTGAAGCACTAACGTTCATTGAATCATTGAATCCTGACCTCTCTCCTTGAGCACGTGCATTGGTTGCCCCCTTGTGAAGATATATGTTGACAGCCAGAACATATACTCCTATATCTTGTTATATATCGCGTGTTTAAGATATACTCCGTATTGTTTAATTCTTTGCCAGCGTGTGGTTATATATCGCGACCTCGATTGTCGACAAGTCCGAAAGATATATGTTGTTCTCTGACACGGGAATCATAGATCAGAATCGGCAAACTTAACATAATATGATAGTAAATTTCCACTCTTATGCAGCAGCAACATCCATTTTACTAATAAATGGACTTGCGCTAGAACTTACCATTGGGCTACTACTCTGTGGTATACATTCTAGAATCACGTAATTGTTTAAAGAGGAATGCTAGATCAGTTACGTGACTACAACTCAGTGGCAACAATATTGTTAGCTGCATATAACTTTTCGAACAAAAAATGGAGAAGTCACGCAAGAAAAAAAATGCTCTCCGAGGCTTCTGGATTATTAACCAGCAAGGTATGAGTATTCATTGAGCAAGCAACGAGTCATGTTATTTCTAATTTCTAAACAGTGCGACATATGTGGATGCTAGAATAATTTATCTGCCAAGCTGCCATATGGCACAAGATCATTTCTAACTTGCATTGTGTGTTGAATAACAAAAATGTCCACAACATTGTATCATCAGCTAGTCTAGGTATCTTGAACCTTATTTCTAGTACTAACTCGTGCAAGTCTCCCGGATCTCTAATTCTTCTTCTTCTTTTTCTGGGAAAGGAATCTCTACTTCATGACAAAGTTTATTTTCAACAAACGGTTCGTTAATTTTCTGCCTCGAACGTGATATCATCATTTTGGTCAATCTTTTCCCAGGGGCTGAAACATGCTCATTTCTTCACACCAGTCAAACACAAACAGCACGGTAAACTGGGCCTAGCTCAACGAGTGAAACTTTCGGCGATAACGCGGAGTATGCGGTAACTCTGTCAATCTTGAGACCAACCTTCAGATCACCTCCAATTTCATTAACTTCAGATTACCTCCAATTTCATTCATTAAACCTTTCATAACAGCTACAAATAAATAAATAATATTTGCATAAGATAAATTATCAAATATTAATAAAAAATCAACGGTACCAAATATTTAAAAAATAGTGGAGAGAGTAGTTTTTTTTCTTTACAAAATGCTTCTCCTCTCCCCGTATGAACCATCTAGTTGAAAGTGACACAAGATTTTGTTGATCATGGATAGCAATTTACCATTCACATTGCTCGTAGTCATCCTTCTCCCCAAGTTTGCAAGCTCCGGGCTAATACAATGGGCAGACCACTATACTCGTGCTGTAGCTGCAGCACACGGCCACGTGCCCACGTCACGCCGCCAACCGCGCGAGCGCCTCGCCTTCGTGCTCGCCGTTAGACAGCCGCATCCTCCGGTAGTCGCGGTAGTTGAACTCCATGTAGCGGCGCGGGTGGTCCGCGTCTATGAACGCCTCCGGCGCGCTCACCCTGTCGTCCTTGGGCGCGAGCAGGAACATGGCGATGGAGATGCGCGGCACCGGCGCCACGCACAGCACCCGGTGCTTCACGTTGTGCAGCCTCCCGTTGCTCCACGCCTGGATGGAAAACTCACGGCGTCGAAATCTTAGAGCGCATCGAGAGATCGACCGCACGGATCTGCCAAATAAAAGAAGTTCAGCGATCGAGATGGTACCGTGCCGACGTCGCCGATGTTGACGAGGAAAGAGCCGGCGACGGGCTCGACGGGCACGAACTCGCCGGCGGCGGGGTCCAGCACCTCGAGGCCGCCGACGCACTCGTCCTCCTGGAGCACGGTGAGGAAGCTCGAGTCGGTGTGGGTCTGCACGCCGGAGGAGCCCACCGTGTCGTGCGTGTAGTTGTACCGGTTGATGCGGAACTGGCACGGCCAGTCCTCGAACGAGTGCCCCTCCAGCCCCAGGCTCCAGGCCAGCTTGCCGGCGACGTCGACGATCACGTCGTGCATCCTCTCGGCGTAGCTCTTGACGGTCGCCCTGCACGCACGCACGCAGGATTGGGCGTTATCGGGACGTGCGGCTTTTATATATTCGGCGGACGTGGCCGGCGCCAACCTGAGGTGCGGCGGCGCGTCGAGGCGCGCGCAGAAGGCGTCGACGTCGGCGGGCGCGGCGGCGTCGAGGAGCCCGAACGCCTCGTAGAGCGGGTTGGCGGCGCTGGGCGCGACGTAGCCGCTGCCGGGGATGACGTCGGCGTTGCGGCGCTTGGCGTCGTCGGGGAGGTCGAAGAGCGCGCGCACGGCGGGGGATGACGTCGGCGTTGCGGCGCTTGGCGTCGTCGGGGAGGTCGAAGAGCGCGCCACGGCGACCTTCATCTCCGCCAGGAGCGCCGCGGCACGCCGTGGCCGGTCACCCGGAAGCACCCCCCGCTCGCACGCGGCACACAGCCGCGCGCGCTCTCCGGCGACGCGCCGGCCAGGCGCAGGTCGATCACCGGGACATCGCAGAAGCCATCTCCGCTAGCTTTTGCTCTCCCGGGCGCGCTTTCGAAGTCCTCGTGCTGTAGCTGGCAGACACGGCCACGTGCCCACGTCACGCCGCCAACCGCGCGAGCGCCTCGCCTTCGTGCTCGCCGTTAGACAGCCGCATCCTCCGGTAGTCGCGGTAGTTGAACTCCATGTAGCGGCGCGGGTGATCCGCGTCTATGAACGCCTCCGGCGCGCTCACCCTGTCGTCCTTGGGCGCGAGCAGGAACATGGCGATGGAGATGCGCGGCACCGGCGCGACGCACAGCACCCGGTGCTTCACGTTGTGCAGCCTCCCGTTGCTCCACGCCTGGATGGAAAACTCACGGCGTCGAAATCTTAGAGCGCATCGAGAGATCGACCGCACGGATCTGCCAAATAAAAGAAGTTCAGCGATCGAGATGGTACCGTGCCGACGTCGCCGATGTTGACGAGGAAGGAGCCGGCGACGGGGTCGACGGGCACGAACTCGCCGGTGGCGGGGTCCAGCACCTCGAGGCCGCCGACGCACTCGTCCTCCTGGAGCACGGTGAGGAAGCTCGAGTCGGTGTGGATCTGCACGCCGGAGGAGCCCACCGTGTCGCCCGTGTAGTTGTACCGGTTGATGCGGAACTGGCACGGCCAGTCCTCGAACGAGTGGCCCTCCAGCCCCAGGCTCCACGCCAGCTTGCCGGCGACGTCGACGATCACGTCGTGCATCCTCTCGGCGTAGCTCTTGACGGTCGCCCTGCACGCACGCACGCGGGATTGGGCGTTATCGGGACGCACGCGCGGCTTTTATTCGGAGGACGCGGCCGGCCGGCGCCAACTACCTGAGGCGCGGCGGCGCGTCGAGGCGCGCGCAGAAGGCGTCGACGTCGGCGGGCGCGGCGGCGTCGAGGAGCCCGAACGCCTCGTAGAGCGGGTTGGCGGCGCTGGGCGCGACGTAGCCGCTGCCGGGGATGACGTCGGCGTTGCGGCGCTTGGCGTCGTCGGGGAGGTCGAAGAGCGCGCGCACGGCGACCTTCATCTCCGCCAGGAGCGCCGCGGGCACGCCGTGGCCGGTCACCCGGAAGCACCCCGCCCGCTCGCACGCGGCACACAGCCGCGCGCGCTCCTCCGGCGACGCGCCGGCCAGGCGCAGGTCGATCACCGGGACATCCGCAGAAGCCATCTCCGCTAGCTTTTGCTCTCCCGGGCGCGCTTTCGAAGTCAAGCGGCAGGTAAATGGATGGGACTACTCTTCGCACCGCGCAAGGCACGGAAGCTCAGCTTGCCGAAAGTTTCCCTACGCGGTGGAGAGTGGCACGGAGGTGAGTGTTCACCGGACTTTGCGCGCAGCACTCCGGAAAAGGGGGTCGTTGGTGGGTGGACGCTGGCAGCAACTTGGAGTTGTCTCTTTAGCGGACAAGGGAGACAGCGATGTCCACCGGGTGGCCGGCTTTGGGGACATCACGATCGGAAAGGGATCGTCCCTCTGGAAACAGACAAGCGAAGCGAGGAAGGGTCGCCGTCGCAGAGGCGTGGAGATCAGCGCACTCCATGTACAGTTGGTCACGTTTTCTACGTTCGTTTGAAGATAATCAGTCAAAGGGATTTCTTTTGGCGTAGCATTGATGTTAACTCACCAGGCCAAATTAGCCGCCGAGGGCGCTGAGATCAAGAGCCGATCGGACCGCGCCTGCGGCGCCCGTGCCCGGTTTGCTTCTTTTCTTGGGCTGGCGTTTGCACCGTGTGTGGGATGGGTAGCTGACAGATGTTGATTTGGGCGAGGAATTGGGAGCAGTCGGGCCGACCGGCCAGAGTGTTTTAGCCCAACATTGGCCCATCTCAAAATTCTGACATCAACTTTCTACGGGCTAGAAGCCTAGAACTCACACAAGAAGAAGTTCGGCAGAGATACGCACAAAGGACAGACAGATAGAGTAACATACCAATACGAGCACACGAGTGCTGTACATACAGAAGTGTTATGGACTTCCATACGTGGTGGTACAGCTCGAGTAGCACTCGAAGGAGAACACCAGAGAGACCTGTTACGTGCACGTGCACCGCTGTATATATGCCCAAACGTACGCACCTTGGATGCCTACGTCTCCAACAACTCTGCACAAGGCCGTGTTACGTGCGAGCGACGAGGATCACCTCCCCGTCCGACCGATGAGCGACACCGCCGGCGTCGGCACGCCCGCCGGCGCTCCCTCCTCCCCGCCGTGGGCCGACCTCGAGCCCGGCCTCGTCTCCGGCATCGCCGCCTGCTGCTCGCTCGGCGACTACGCCTCCTGCCGCGCCGTCTGCGGCGCGTGGCGCTCCGCGCTCCCGCCGCCGCTCTCGCGCCCGCTCGCCGTGCTCCCCGCCGACGACGCCGCGG